>KE157460.1:104070-188227 GCA_000411055.1 Leavenworthia alabamica
GGACTAGCTTTCCGTCGGAAAAAAGCTCGTCTGCGGACAGCATTGTGACGGGATCTTCGAGAAGAAACTCAAAGTCAACAGGATCTTCGTTTTCAAAATGTGGATCCAACGATTGAGATTCCCGGCTCACTGACATTTTGGAGTTCGTCCAAGAGTAACTCGCCGAAGTAGCAACATTTTTAACACAACCCGACGCCATTTACTGTCGATATCGAGAGAGATAGAGAGAAAGAGTTATTTTTTTGGCGGTCTCTTAGAGTTTGTAGAGAAGTGGCAATGACAGAGACAAGCATTATATAAACAGCCCAGCTCATATTCTTTAATAACAGACACGTGTTTTCTTTTACTGGATCCACACTCTTCGGGTAAATATTAGGATCGGTTTGGGTTTAAAACGACCCAAATTTATTGAATTTTCATCCCAGTGCCGAAATGAGAATTAGATGTTAGATTTTGTCCAAATAATATATACTGATCATTTTTTGTTTTATAGTTTGATATTTTGAGATGTATATATTTTACTTAGTAGAGTCCATTTGTATGAATTGTTATCCAACATAAGATTTTATGTTATCCAATCCAATAGATCATAGACAAAATTCTCTCAAAAGTACAATAACCAAATTAAAATTGCTCTTCATCCGAGAAAAAGGTGGCACTCAAATTTAGGCAAGTCAAAGTTAAGGTTGTGTAATCCCATTATTAAGTTGGTACGATCATTGTTTCGATAGATTTTTACCACCTCAACTCACAAATGATAACACCAGACAACTTAATGCCACAAGTTATGGCCCAAAAGGAAACCTGACTTTAGTCTTAAAACTAATATTGGTCGGACTTGGTATTACTTCGGTACTTTTGATTGTCTAGACAAATATACACTGGTTTTGTGGCTACACAAGTAATTTCTTTCAGGATATTTAATGTACACAGCAAAATAACTATGGAGTTATTATCATCTGTTAATTATAGTGAAATAGACAAATCTCAGTCAATTACAAAATGAGCATAAACTGACCCAGTCAGCCATTATCCGGCTACTCTCAACTATTTATATGCTGTGACCTTTGAAGGAATGTAGACTCTTTTTTAATAGACCTAATTTAATTAACTAGGTTTTTCATGTTTCAAATAAAAAGGAAAAAATCAGTTTAAAATTCGTTTTCCTAAGTATTTGGAAAAGACTTAAATATTGGAGGATATAATGAAAATTTAGACGCGGAAATGAACAAAAACAAAATAAAACCTACTTCCATTTAAGGCGTAATTTTTTGTAGCCAATTGATATAATTAATGGTTCGAAAAAATGTTAGTATAATACAAAAAATTATCACATATATATCGAAGTTGACTTTATGTGTTATTAATTATTTATACCACCGTTCTTCTTTCCTTTCGTGCTCAAAACTCCCCATATTACTCTCCATCTTCTATATATATATTTCCCCTCTATACAAAGTTATATTGCCTATATATATATATAAATCATGATGATGATAAAACACTAATAAAAGAAATATTCAGATACTAATAGAAATGGAGAATAAAGAAGAGAAGAAAGGAAGTATAAGTATGGTTGAGGCTAACCTACCTCCTGGTTTTAGATTCCACCCTAGAGACCATGAACTCATCTGTGACTACTTAATGAGAAGAACCGTTCGTAGCCTTTATCAACCAGTTCTCTTGATCGAAGTCGATCTCAACAAGTGCGAGCCCTGGCAAATTCCTCGTAATTCATTTTTTTCCCTTTCTATATTTCTTTAGTTTACTCATACATCCATTTATTATATTCAGAAAACATATATATGAAGCTTATATATGTGTTTACACAAAGTCTCTAGCTAAACTCATCAATCATATAGTTTAATCATTCGATCTTAAGTCTTGTTGCCAACATAATCTGTTTATTTTCTTCCATATTTCAAGTACAAAACCACCACTTGTTGATAAAATAAAACAGCTTACCTTATTATTTTTTTGTGAAAAAGACTATTTAACTGCACAATTATTAATGCTTAGGCAAATATACATATATTACTTTTTACGAAAAAAATCAATCAATTTTCTTTTAACAAAAAAAAACTAGTTTTGGTAAGATATGATACATATAGAATTATTTGGATATTATTGAATATATCATTATAAGATAAAAACATATCTGAAAAGATAATTATTCTTGCATCATACCATAAACATTCAACGCCTAACTTCTTATCCACATTCTAAGTATATAAAACGGTCATTTTCATATGCCCAGAGACGGCTAAAGTGGGAGGGAGAGAATGGTACTTTTACAGCCAAAAAGATCGAAAATACGCAACAGGCCAAAGAACAAACCGGGCCACGACCACCGGTTATTGGAAAGCTACAGGAAAAGATAGGGCAATACACAAGAATGGTAGTCTTGTGGGTATGAGAAAGACACTTGTGTTTTACCGAGGTCGAGCTCCTAAAGGTCGTAAAACAGATTGGGTCATGCATGAGTTTCGTCTCCACGGAACATCTATTCACCACTCTTCTAATTACCTCAAGGTAATGAATAACATAATATTTAATTTCTAAATTAATGAATTATAATAACAAACCATATAGTATAAGTTTTTATTTATAACATAATATTTAATTTCGGATACGTCGCAATCATATTATCTATTCCGTGAATTAAGACAAAAGTTTTGACTTTATATTTGTTTTCACACTCAACCTAAACGTTGAATATCTTTGTAAGGAAATTTGCTGACGATTTAATTTGTGGCTGATCTAAGATATTGTATGATCTTTGACTTGGCCACACATATCTAAGCCCTGACCATATTTGGATAAAACAGGAAGAGTGGGTATTGTGTAGAGTTTTCCACAAGGACAACAATGGAGCTGATATAGACAACAAAAGAAGATGCTATGATGAAACAGCTTCTGTCGTGGCAGATTCTATCATCAACTTCGATAATCAGCAAGTACCCTGCTTCTCCAATTTGTCACAGAACCAAATATTCAACCAATCCAGTTTGGTCTCCAAGAACTCTAACACATTGTTTAATGCTTCCTCTGATCAGATGATTCTAAGAAGTTTGCTTAGTCAACTCACTAAAACTGACGAAAATTCACAGAGTTATGGAGAGGGAAGCTCATTAGAGAGTCAATTGACCAACATTGGCATCCCAAGCCATGCATGGAAATAATGATCATGGCTTTAAGCCTTATAGTGTAATGAATCATATTAATTATTGGAAATGTTACCCTTATTATGTAAACTGTTAAATGGATTATAGTATTCACACACATATATAAACCAAAGATAATTTATACCAAAAAAATTAACATAGCAAAACGAGAAATCATCTAAATAACTGCAGTCTAAATATAATAAACCCATCATAATATAGATATATCTTATCATATATAAATTTGATGATATTTATGAATGAATCTAACTTGGTTTCGTTACGAAGTCTAAAAACGGCAAAATTACTAAAATAGTCATATCATTATCGAATTATTCGATTCGATTCGAATAAAAGGAAATATATGGATAACTTCCCAAGTAATTTCCACTTGTCTTTATGATTTAGATTGACTTGTGGATGAGAGACACGTAGCAATCTTGGTCAATAAGGTCCAGGTGTTAACCTTTTATATTATTTATTAAAAAGAAGTTTCCAAAAAGCATGAATTTATGAGTTGGTCGTAATAAATAAATATTTGTCTTTGTAACCTTAAAAGGGTATATTTGTTACCTCTGTCATTATTATCTATCATAAGCCCACAGACCTTCCTTCTCTGTCGTCCTTCTTCATATTTCGCCGGATTTTTCCTAACTGGGCTTTTAAATTTTCCATCTTTTTTCTCCGTCGTGTTATTGTGAATTGCTGTTTTCAGAGTGGAATTGTTGATTTTCCCCAACGATTTCAGGTTTAGTTTATTTTTATTCTCGTTGCTTCGTCTCTGGTTTTTCAGTTGTATTGTTTCATTCATTAATTGGTTATGATCTTGGGTTAATCTTGAAATTACAAAACTGATTCTTTGAATCCAAGTTCATGTTTTTTTTTTAACTTAGTGTAATTTTCGAGTTGTGTTTCGCGCGTTTTGCTACTAACTGATCTGTAATATTTAGTGTTACTGCAAGTTTGAACTTAAATATGTTTTTTTTTTTCTTCTAAAATTGTAGACTGTAGTTTATGGTCGTGGTGATAATCGTTTTGTCTTTGGTAGGGACATTAGCATCATAGATTGAGAGGGCATTAACTCCAAATTCTTCCTTTTGTCGCAAAGGTTTGAGAATGGCTCTTGGGAAGAATAGGAATGTTCTTCAGCCTGGAAAGATGCAGAACTCTGTTGTAGCATCTGCTTCCAATGTTTCTTCTCAGCCTAATATGGTCAATGGCATAACTCGTGATAGGCAAGATATGATCAACAAAATGTAAGAATGTTTTCTCTGTTTCATTTTACTTACCTAAGTTGTTTTTGTCATGTGTCTTGTTTAGGCCATGATATATATGGTTATTTCTTTAGGGCATATACTACTAATATTAGTAGTTTACTTTCTGTTTATTGGTTTAAACACTGATAGTTTTTGCCATTTAATACTCTTTGTTGTTTACGTAGTTAAATTTATTCATTTATTGATCAACTTTGGAATTCCTAATTTATCGGGGTTTTATGCTCATAACCTTTAATGGAAAATCGTAATGGAACTGAATTAACAATACTCTTTATTTGATGGTTGAGGTGATCTTATGTTTTGTGAACTTTATTCAATGGAAAATACTCTTATTTATTTGATTTCTCATTCTCTCCAGCTGCGCTTGGTTACAGCAGAGGCAACCTTCAAAAACTGATGATGCCTCCAAGGCAAAGTTCTTTGAGGTTGCAAAACAGTTAGAGAATGCATGGTTTAAAACGGCTAAGTCAAAGGTTCCTCCACTTTCGATCTTCTCATTGCTATAGTTTGTTAATTATTACTACCTTGTCACAAATAGTACTTGGATTCAGGAAGTGGCATCACTCGTACAAGCTTTAGTGTTGTAGTTGTACAGGTGTTCATTGTTCTTGCTGGTAATTTCTTTTCGCAGGAGGATTACTTAGACTTCCGAAGTTTAGAGATTCGCATAGAATCTTGCCTGAAAAAAATATTAAGTCAGCGCTCTCGTGCTAATCCTTCAAGCTCGGTCAGTATGATGGTAACACTTGGTGTTTCGAATGGATGGGGTCAAAATTATGCGGCCACACCTATGGTTGATATGAGCACATTCAATAGTAGGAATAACTTATCAGATGCAACAGTCGCAACCGGAGGGCTATTGCCAACTAATCGCATGAACAGAGGTAACATTAGCTAGATCTGATGTTAGATTCAACTGTATACTTGTAAGTTTGAACCTTCAAGGTGTCTGTCCTGATTCTTATATTCGTACACTTTATTTCGACAGGTTTAATAAATATTGGTCGCAACCAATCATCTACGCTTGACCAGATGATTCCTACTCCCGGATTTTACAATAGTGCTAATGCTGATGTAGATCTGTCTCATCAAAATGAAGAAAATTCTAGAGATGGTGGTAAGTTTCTGGCTGTTGGTTCTGATTTTGGAAATTCATCTCAGCTGCAGAGGCAACATCCTTCTGGTTCAAATGATCATATGCTTGACCACCAGTTGGGAGGTGGTATCAAGTCAATTATTCACCAGAATACATCTTTGCAGCAGCCTGTCGATCAGTTGCGGGTGTCACATGCGAACAGTAAATCTCTCTAATTTTTCTTTAACCTTATTTGAATTTCGATGCTCTCTTGATCGTATCCGTTTTTTGTTATCCTTCTGATGAGTATAATTGCATGTTGCTTTTGTCATGTGAAGGATATTCAATGAACTCTGATACTTTTGGGTCTGGGGATCCTTATGGAGTTCAAACATCATCTGGCTCAATGGAAACTGCTGTTGATATGAATTCAATAAGTCTGAATTCTTTGCAAAGAGTTGCTGCTTGCTTCGCTAGTAATCAGTCAAGCCTGCAAGCAGTGGACAAAACTCCGTTGCTAAAACCTCAGCTAAGTCGTCAGTTTGAGAATTGGAATTTCCAATCTTTTTCCAATTCCATAGAAAATATGGGTCAGGTGAGTCATCATCAACCATTCGAACATCAATTCAACCTACAAGCTCATCATGGTCAATACCTGCAACAAGAGAAATTTCCCCTCCTCCATAGAGCTGAGTCAGCTAGATTAAACCATGGGAACAAAGAATCCTTAAAGTCTATGCATGCTTCTAGTGAAAGAGACTCTGAAGCTCCAGTTGTTGATGATTTGCAGCCTTCTCTGAAGCGCCGGAAAATAGAGAAACCATCCCAATTTGCTTATCTTGACACACAGAGAATCCAAGCGACTGTACCTGCTGTTGTCAGTAAAGCTAATTTTTCAATGGGTTTGCAAGAGAAAGATAGTCTAGAAAGTGATATTTGCAAAACTGTCAGATCGGACGTTCCTATGAATCCAGATAGTTCTGGTTCTTTAAGGAGAATTGTTCCAGTTTCCTGTGAGCTGGAGAAGCCTGTTGGCAAAGATTCCCCCATGGGAAGAAATAGTGGAGAATCTGCATTGGATGGTGAAACTCTTTGTTTACCAGAGCAAGAAACACTAAAGTGTATGAATGTAATAAGCACACCCAAAGAAGAGAGTGTGGAACAGTCTGTGGGAGTTGTAGCTGCATCTAATAGTGGAAAGTCAAAGATCAAGGGATTCTCACTGATTGAGCTGTTCACCCCAGAGCAAGTAAAGGAGCACATCCGTAGTCTTCGTCAGTGTGTAGGCCAGGTAAACATACAAAGTTTTAGATGCAATCTTGTTATCAAAGATTGGGTGACCAATAGAGGTTTTCAGTTTATCCGGTAGGTTCCTCTTTACTTCTTTAGGTCTTATCTGGTGTTGTCTGAATCTTTCTCTCTCTTTCTGCATACCTTTTCTTTAAAAGACTGAATGCACGTGGTCGTTAACAGTGGATAATGCTAGTTTTTATTTCTTTGTAATCTTATTTCAGAGTAAAACCAAGGCAGAAAAAAACAAAGCAATGGGACTCTCCATGTCTGAGAACTCTTGTCAGTTGTGTGCAGTTGAGAGGTTTGCATTTGAGCCAACACCTATTTACTGCACACCTTGTGCTTCACGTGTCAAGAGAAATGCTATGTACTATACTGTTTCTGCTGGTGAATCATGGAATTATGTCTGCATTCCTTGCTACAACAAAGCGGATACGAACACTGTTTCTGTTGATGGAACTTCTGTGCCGAAGTCGAGTTTTGAGAAAAGGAAAAACGATGTAGAGGTTGAAGAATCGGTATGCCTATTCACACTGAAGTTCTTCAATATTTCCATATCCTATTTTGTATCTAGCTGCTCTAGTCATTTTTTTCTGAACCATGATTCCGTGCAGTGGGTGCAATGTGATAAATGTCAAGCATGGCAGCATCAAATTTGTGCTTTGTTCAATAAACGCAGGAATCATAGGCAAGCCGAATACACCTGTCCTTATTGTTATATACAGGAAGTGGAACAAGGAGAAAGGAAACCAATATCACAAAGTGTTATTCTGGGGGCAAAAAGTTTGCCAGCCAGTACCCTTAGCAACCATTTAGAACAGCGATTGTTCAAAAAATTGAAGCAGGAAAGACAGGAGAGGGCTAGACATCAAGGAAAAACCTATGAGGAGGTGATTTAGTAACGTGTTTTTTAGATAAATATTGGGCTTATTATCATCAGTGTATCTCTGTTCTTTTAATGCTCTTTCCATTAATATACCTAGGGCTAGTAAGATAACGTTCAAATTTCCTTCTTTGTTGACAGGTCCCAGGAGCCGACTCACTTGTTATCAGAGTTGTGGCATCTGTCAACAAAATATTAAAAGTAAAGCCACGTTTCCTTGACATTTTCCGAGAAGAAAACTACTCGTCGGAATTCCCTTATAAGTCTAAGGTACAGATTGTGTATGCTGTCTTTGTACTACATGATGCCTATAGACTATCAGCTTCCATACTAACAAATCTGTATTTTTCTTTCTTTCAGGCCATTCTGTTGTTTCAGAAGATTGAAGGTGTTGAAGTATGCTTATTTGGTATGTACGTCCAGGAATTTGGAACAGATTCTGCGTCTCCCAATCAACGGCGAGTATACCTTTCCTATCTGGACTCGGTTAAGTACTTCATACCTGACGTTAGAACAGTATCTGGAGAGGCACTCCGTACTTTTGTATACCATGAAATTTTGGTAAGCCGCTTTTCTTCTGATCCCAGTTGCTTTCAGACATCTCTGTTGCTTCACAAGTCTTATCAACAATGGTTATTCGGGGTTGCAGATTGGTTACCTTGATTACTGTAAGAAACGTGGGTTTTCAAGCTGCTATATATGGGCATGCCCCCCTCTTAAGGGTGATGATTATATTTTATATTGCCATCCTAAGATTCAGAAAACGCCAAAGACTGACAAACTAAGGAAATGGTATGTAATAAACATTTCCTGTAATACTTGTTTATCACGTGCAATAAAGACTATGGCATTTTTTATGATGTATAATACTCCTTCCTTTTCAGGTATTTAGCAATGCTAGAGAAAGCTTCCAAGGAAAAAGTGGTCGTTGAATGTACAAACTTATATGATCATTTTTTCATCCAGTCCGGTGAATGTAAAGCCAAGGTAACAGCAGCAAGGTTGCCGTATTTTGATGGTGACAACTGGCCTGGTGCCGCAGAGGATTTAATAGATCAAATGAGCCAAAAGGAGGATGGCAAAAAGTCAAACAGAAAATTAATGCCCAAAAGGGTCATATCAAAAAGAGATCTAAAAGCAGTAGGTCAGCAGGACCTTTCTGTTAATGACTCCAAGGATCTTCTGCTGATGCAGAAAGTAATTGTTTCTCTCTTAGATTTCCCTTTCTTCGCTAAATTTGTTTCACTTATCATCTTGCGCTTTCTAGTTTTCTTCTTTCTGTTCATGCCTTTGTTGAAGAAAGAGATAAGATCACCTACCCCTAACTTTTTAATTGTTTTTTTGGTTCTCTGTAGCTGGGTGAGATCATATCTCCAATGAAGAAAGATTTAATCATTGTTCATTTGCAACATTGTTGCAACCATTGTTGCACTCTCATGATATCTGGAAATCGTTGGGTGTGCAACCAGTGTGAAAATTTTCAGATTTGTGACAAGTAAGTTTTACGTATCTGCTCACTTTCTTTATTTGATACTTATGTGGTTTTAACTAGTACTTGTACTCGAGGGGTTGTCTAGTTTAAAAATGAGGGCTAGACAGTGTTTAGCTATCATTTAGTTTTAACTAGTATGCCTGTTGGGGTTTTATACATGCTTTGGCTGCATCTCACGAGCTTTCTTTTACCACAGGTGCCATGAAGTGGAAGATAACCGTATGGAAAAGGAGAAACATCCCGTCAATCAGAAGGAGAAGCATGAACTGTATCGTGTAAGTGTCTAGGGTGATCGGGCTTTAAGAAATTTGTTTTTTCTCCATGGTGGGTTGGAAAATGACAGGGTTCGGGTGGCTGCAGGTTGCCATTGATGATGTTCCTACTGAAATTAAGGACAACGATGACATCCTTGAGAGTGAATTCTTTGAGACTAGGGAAGCTTTCCTGAGTCTTTGCCAAGTTAATCACTATCAGTTCGACACAATAAGGCGGGCAAAGCACTCTTCTATGATGATTCTTTATCATCTTCACAACCCAACCGTCCCTGCATTTGCAACGGTATGCGCCATCTGCCAGCAAGAACTTGAAACTGCTCAAGGTAAGCGTTGTGAAGTGTGTCCCGACTATGAAGTTTGCAAAGATTGCCACTCAAAGGGCATCAACCATCCACATAGCCTCATTAGCCGTACATCTGCGACAGATTCCGTTGTACAGAACACACAAACTATTCAAATTCCAACTGCCCAGGTATTTCCTTTTCGTTCAACTGTTGTAGATTTGGTCATAGAATTAATGTCTATATACGTATTCTTGTTCTTCTATAATCAGCTCGAAAGATAGGTAGGATTTATCAAAATTCCCTTTGTAAATGGTGTAGCTAGATAAGGGTCTGGTTACCTATGTTTAGAAAGTCGAGTTTTCATTTCTCGGCTTCTATTTTCCTTATAGCTAAATACAGTTTTGCTTGTTGGTACCACAGTTAAGAGAACTGCTGCTACACGTGATTACATGCCTCACTGCACAGTGCCAGTATCCAAAGTGTCGCATGACTAAGATTATCATAAGGCATGGTATTGAATGTAAGACCAAAGATTGCCCTGATTGTAAGAAAATGTGGGCCCTTCTCCGATTTCACGCCCGAAACTGTAGAGATTCCAATTGCAAAGCCCCCAAATGCAGGTACGTAATCTAAACTACTCTGAAAGCCATGTGATCTTTTGATAAGATGAATACTTAAAAAGAAAATTTCGTCAAGAAGATGGGTGTGTTTACTAATGATCTGACATATATTTTTTTGCAGCGAGTTGAGAGCTCATATTAGTAAAAAGCAAACACAGGCGGATTCAAAAACGCAGAGCAGCTGTGATGGAGATGGTGCGGCAGAAAGCGGCTGATGCAGCAACGTCCACTCCTGACTGATTTAACAGAGGCTTCTTATCTCTCTGTCTATGGGATCAACTCAAGGGTTTGTGCCACAAATAGGATGCCATTGACAAGGCGAATAAAGAAAGAATTGAGATATTATGGGAGATTCAAGCAGTTTAGGAAGGAGCTCAAAGAGGAAATGAGCCAAGATTCTAATTTAAGTTCCATGTGTATGTTAAAAAAAAAAAAAAAAAAAANTTCGTACATGTGTTGAATCTTATTGAATTTGCTGAATTGGATCTTAATTCAATCTTTGATCCCTTTCATTTTATATATATACCATTTTTGGCAGAGCTATAAGCTAATAATAATATATAGAAGTACTATAATTGATCACTATGTACTACAGTACTACTACTAACTATGCTACCTAGTTGGTAAACTTTTTTTGTAAATGATCATTAGAAAAGAATTTTCTTGTGAACAGAGAATCAGAAAAGAAGACTGATTGTTGACTAAAAACGTTGATTTGAGCAAATAAAAGTAAAAACATATTTTAATGTCTGTGGACGTTCAACTTGCTCAAGACTCATGTGATGAGTTTTCTAACTGCTCAGTTAGTACAACCTTACAATGACAGACCTAGTGAAGACTCTTTACGAGATTTTCTCCAATGGCTGATCCATCGTTTGAGGTAAACCTCTTCATTGAATTGATCTCTATTGATGCTACAAACTTAAACTTTTGGTGTTGTGTCTGGGTTGATGGTTTTTGCGTTGGTGGTTGTAGAGAAAACACAGTTATTCACTATGTGTTCTAGCTGGAAAGCTGGTCTGGTCCGTTCGCATTGATCTTAACATTTCGTACAATGAAGAGTATGTTTTTTCTTCAGTTTCATTGAAACATCTCGCTTTAAAAATGATATTTTAGGTGTATTTTATTGCTCATTCTCTTACAGGAACTTGGTTGATGTTGCAAATACTACTACTACTTTAGCGGCACTCATGACATTCAGGAGATCCGAATGCACACTTGGAGGGGAGAACAGTCAAGAAGTGACCATACTTTTGTTAGATAGGCATGTTCTCAACTTAATCTGTTTGTTATGTAGTTGGTTTCTTTCTCAGGAAAGCTATGTTCATATAATGGTCATTAACATGGTGTAGGTTGAAACATATAACCGTGTTGACAGAAATATGTAAAGACTTTTCAAAATTAATATGCATTTGTGTACATTATAAACCCCCAAAGCTATGTTCCAATAATGATCATGATCACGAAACAGCTTCCTCCCACTGTTTGTTCTTATGAAGTAGATCATCTTTTTTACAAACGATACATATTGTTTTACAAAGAGGTTTTGTTGTCTGGGAGAAACAGGTATCTGAAACGAGAATCGAAGGGGAGTATTCCGTAGCTACGCGAGGCGAGCAGGCTTTGTCTTCTCTGAGATATGCATTGCTCAACAAAAGCCGCTTGGTGTGGAGGAAGGTACCTTGATATCCAGACCCCCAAGTTTGAATCCTCCACTAAACTCTTGGTGTAACAGTGGAGCATTTTGGGTACTAAGAGCTTCCCTTTGCTGCTCAGTCCTACTGATGCTTGTATGAAGTCTCTTTGAGCTTCTTGTAGCTCTTCCTTCACTCCGTTTGCTGTGTAGATCCTCACCTGCAACAAGAAACAAATATTTTAGACTTCCAGATTCCACAAAACAAAAAGAGATATAGATTTAGTTAGTTACCGCAGGGGAAGAGTACATCCCACAGCTTAGGGCAAAGGCGAGAAGAGGTTCATGTGTATCAATGCTTGCCTTGCGCTGTTCTTCTGATACCTTCAGCTTGTGAATCGCAAGAAGCAGAGCCTGCATCAGCCAACAGAGTAAATGTTAATTGATGCAGAAAGAGGAGAACCAAAGAAAGAACAACAAAGATGGAACTGGGTAAAATCTTATACAATTTGTTGCCTGTGCATAGGTGGTTTCATCTTCAGTATCACATACTCCATTGTAGCCGCAGTGTATGAGTGCCCTCCTACTGTATACGCAGCCTATGGAGCAAATATAAAGAAATAAAATAAGGCAAGAGAGAAATGAGAAATATAAGAAGAACAAAGCAAAACTTATTTCAAGTGATATAACCTTTTGCATCAAAGAGAAAAGCTTCAAGTCGCTTTTTGGGACACCATACGCCAAATATGCCTACATATAAAAGATCACAACTCTCATAAGCATCATTTGACTCAGAATGGTTCTTGATAAGTTGAAGGGAAAGAAAACTAACATGCATGATCAACGCGTTATAAAGGTTAATCCAAAAAGCTAGCTTCTCGTTGCAGCTCAGATGAATGGGGTTTACTCTAGCCAGTTGTTCAACCAATGTCCTGTTAACAGAATCAGCCATGGTCATTTACTTTAAGAGTCCTAGTTTAATCCGCTTGAAAAAGCGTAAAGAAGGGTTATGGAAGCTTCATTACCTGAATCTCCTCAATGCCCCGGAAGCATATTCGAGCTGTTTCTTACCAACAGACATCCAAGAAACCTCAGATGCCAAACTGTAGTTTCCAATCTCAGCCCAGCTTAACTTCCCACGAACTCTATAAGGATCAAAAACATCTCCCGGGGCCAAAACATCGGCGTTATTTTGGATATCGATTTGGGGGCTTTGCACCCATGATGAGATCATTGACCGTTCTGTTGAAGGCCACCAAGACGATGAGCTTGATAGATGCCCACGAGGTGATACTGGTGAGAGTTGGTTCTCGTTTGAGGATGCTTTCGAAGTTACTGTAGGATCAGCAAGAGACATGAATATATTCTTCATACATCTAACCATCTCTTCAGACAAAAGATTAGGGTGATCCCACAGGAACTTAGGTGGCATTCCTCGAGGTAGCTTCTTAGCATTTGTCTTTCTCATCAACTTCGTCTCAAGGAAGTGATCACTTGGGTCCACTGTATTCTGGTGTAGTGAGCAAAAATGTCAGATACATTTCTTATTTTAAGTAAAGTATAATAGGAAAAAAATATCAGTTTATACCTCAACAGTTGATTCTACCGGAGATGATTCAAATGAAGATTCTTGGTTTTGGATTGTTTGGTCTTGAGATGGGCTGTCTTCTACTGATTGATGTAATTCAGAATCTGAATGATTCAAATATCTCAGAGAAGAAGAAGAGTTCTGCATAACTAAGACATAGTTATACACTAACACAGATTACAAAAACAAAACAATGATGAATTAAGGAGATACATACAGGTGGAGAAGCTGAATGTGTCAAATGGTATTCTGCAAGTCTCCTCTCGTTTCGTTCTTGGCTAAGTTGGAAATTCAAAGACATCATTTCTTGCTCGAGCTTTGTTACTGCAGTCTCTAGATTAACTATATTGGAAAGAAGTTCCTGAGCCTGATGAATTTTTCAGAATCATCAGTACAAAACAAAATGGTAATTTAAAAATACAATCACAATAGCTTGAGTTGAGGGAACAAACAGGATGTGGAACATTAGAAGAATAAGAAGAAGACAGCTCCCAAGGATCTTTCTCTATGACACTCTCTAAAAAGGTATGTAAATCTATTTCTTCTTGGAGTTGCAGTTGCAACCTTTTTACCTGCCACATAAAACTTCTTTCAGAACAATTAAACATTCCAACATAATCATCTCTGGTGTTATTGATCTCACATCTTCTTCAAGTTGAAATCTGTATGGAGAAGATTCACCGCTTGTAGATTCTTCACAAGTTTCTATTCCCTGTACAACATTAAGCAAACAAGCTCTTATTATTTTCTGAAAAGTGAAAACTAAACAGGTAAAATTCTGGAGTTAGGCTCTGAAAATTCAGTATATGTTCATACCTTTGACATGTTTTTTCTAGAATGCGAACGTCCGAAAAATGGATTGGATCTGTTGAACATTCAGTTAACTGGTAAGGAGATGCTAAAACAGAATTCACAAATTAAACCAAATGGTCAGCCTTACTTAGATTTCAAAACTTTAGAGTCATACATCCCAAGGCTTTGGAGTTTGGTAGTTAGTACCATAAAACCAAATGAGGAACTTCTCCAACTAATGTACTTCAGCTTCTTCTCTCAAGTACAAAATAGTTAATTCTGCATAAATTAGATATTCACATAATAAATGAGATATGATAATAAAGCCAATGTTGTTTTCTACTGACCACAAAGACAGTATTCAAAATTTGGAGATTGAGAAAGCACATGGAATACAAGTACAAAGATGAAGATGTAAGATAAGATACTATTACACCTGTGAACATCTAATAAGGACAAATCTAATTATAAAATACACAAAACAAGCTCAGCAACATGTCTTTTTCTAAAACGACCAGACAGCAAAACTCCTCACATGGTCAAAATTTCACATTGAACAGGTTAATTAGTTATTCATTCGAGATAACACAAGGACCAGATGAACCAAATATGCAATTCTAGATTTGGTTGTTATTGGAAGGTTGAATTTGTTTTTATTCTTGTAAAAATTTGAATCTTGAACAGCTAATAAAGAAATATACAATCCAATCATACACCAATGATGTAAATTATAACATTGATAAAAAGAGAAAGACATAAAGTAAGGAGAAGCTAAAGAGTAAAGACCCTATCCCTAAAATCAAATCAAGTAGTGTTTTCTAAAAATAACAAATCTTTCTAATTGGCTTTCAACAAAAATGGGCTAAACATGAAAACATTTTTAAGAATATACCAAAATCAATAATAAGAACAAAAATAAAAGATTGAAACTTTGCATAAGAAAGTATAACCAAGTTTGGGAGAAGAGAACAACAAAAGCATACCTTTGTTTCTTCTGGTTATTTCCAATGACTGAAAGAGAAGCCGAGAGAGATAGAGAAGAAGAAGAAGAAGTATGTGAATTC
This sequence comes from Leavenworthia alabamica, assembly GCA_000411055.1. Taxonomy (NCBI): domain Eukaryota; kingdom Viridiplantae; phylum Streptophyta; class Magnoliopsida; order Brassicales; family Brassicaceae; genus Leavenworthia; species Leavenworthia alabamica. The sequence goes on from KE157460.1 coordinate 119,511, forward strand.
AAACCAAACCCTAACCTCCTTTAGAAAATGCTGGTAGATTAGATTCTCCCAAAATCTTAAGTATATATCTTACTCTGGCTTAGGGTAATAATAGGTGTCACATTCAGAACAGAGACCATTCTTATTTATTTGAGAAACTTAAAAAGTTTCTCAATTTGAAATTCAAATATGTGTCAGCATTTAATGCATAACTAAAAAAACCTTATTTTCTTATTATTACCCAATTATGAATAAAATAATGAGGTAAGGGAGTAGAAGACAAAGATACAGTGGAACAGAACAGAGGAGAATCTGAAACACTAGTTTCAATCTATACACGGGCACTTAGACTTTGATGTCTTTTTCTTAAAAATTTCAAGTAAAAGTGAATTAAATCTAAAAAGTAGAGAAAACAAAAAAAACGAAACTTGAAGTAACAACCCATAATCACATGCAATAACGCATGTTTAAACAACTAAGCACATTTTTGTCTCTTTCTGGTCAGCGTTTAGTGGACTGGAGCCTGATTCCTTTTTCTGTGTTTTGTTTTCTTTCTTGACTATTTGATTTTTCTAGATCTTTTTTAGAATTTAATATTTGAATTTTGAAAACCAACAATTTAAAAAAATAAAATAACCTATTTTCCCAGAAAATCATGGTGGCTACTTTGTGTTGAAATAATTGTGGGTTGTGTAAATCACAAGGGCTTTTGTCTTAAATCTTTAGATTCTTGTGTATATATATCTCAAAATCTTCTCAATTTGGAACTTACTTGGATTAATGGATAAAAAACAAATAGTTAAATCATTGGTTTACGTGAGCGAGACCAATATGCATATTTCAGAACGTGATAAAAAAAATGAGACTCGAATATACAAAGTTACAAACTACAAAACTAAAAATCTCCTCATTGACTTAGAAGCTGAAGTCATCTGCAATACAAGCTCTCTTAAGTGCTTGTGACTCGTCTAATAATCCTTCTCAGTTTGTTTGGAATCACATTTTGAGATGGCTTCTTTGTATTTTTTTTCCCCCAAAACAATCCATGTTTGTAGCATCCATCTCTGCTCCAAGTTTATTTCCCTGATTCTTCAACATCCTCCGAGACAGTTGGCTCTGCTTATGTTGCTCCTAACTCACTCTACATAACACTGAGAAGTTTTTATCATGAGCTATATCAAGTTATCCCCCAACTCATTCATGTGTATCTCTAAACCTCATACAAATAAAGACCAATAATTTGAGTTTGATGAATTAAAAAACAAATGTTTATACAACTAAGACTTGAAACATGTCTTAAAAAGTATGTTTAAAAGTTTAACACTCGAAAAGCATATGTTTAAACACATAATATAACTTAAATAGCAATGCTTCAAATAAAGACCAATAAACACTGGTTCAACATATGAGCAATACAATCTCACTTCACTGCTTTTCACTTCGTTTGGCTTTGCAGCTTTGTAGATGCAGATTATAGTGCACAAAGGACAACACTTCTAGATGGTCTTTTTCAGATTGACTCATTATTTCAGTGAGCAACATCTTCACTGTTAAGCTTCTCTTCAGTTTGTACCTTGAAGCACCTTCACATGTCTGACTCAGAATCTTGATGGCAAAACTCTTCAGTTCTGGATACTGGCTTGCGTTTTGAGCCCATCACTCAGCTGTAAAGATATTTTAAAACACCACGGATTCAACAACACAAGTTTCTTCAAGCAAAACAACTATGTTTAAAGTGAAAATGTCTTTCACTCACCTGGAGAGATTCCTGAGATTTGATGGGATGCATTGAAGGTATCTCTAACATATGTATTATCTAATAAGGGTTCAGTTAAAGGCCAAACATATTTCTGCTAGATTCATCAGCATTGATTCAAAAGACGAGCTTTGATGAATATACAAACTACAAAAACTAGATCTTCACATTGACTAAAAGCTGAATGGTTCAGTCCATATAAAAATATATGCAACAAAATCTCTTCAGTGCTCTTCACTTAGTTTTGGCATTGCAGCTTTGTAGGTGAAGATTGTAATGAACAAACGCCAACTCTTCTAGATGCTTTTTCTCAACATGGCTCATTCCTTTAGTGAGCAACATCTTCTCTGCTAAGTTTCTCTTCAGCTTGTACCTTGAAGCACCTTCACATGTCTGCTTCAGAATCTTGATGGCAAAACTCTGCAGTTCTGGGAACTGGCTCGCCTTTTGAGCCCACCATTCAGCTGCAACAAGGTTCAAAAACGACAAAACCATATGTTTATCTATTCAACAACACAAATGTCTGCAAACAAAACAAGTATATCGAAAGTCAAGAAGTTCACTCACTTGGAGAAATTCCAGAGATATTATCAGCTTGACTGGCCTCATCAAAGCAATCTTTACCAAGTCTGTACCTATCAAGCTGTGATGAGATTTTAAGTTGAAGTGGACCTTCTTTTACCACATGAACAAGAGAGTGTGTAAGACCAGTGGCAACTTCTGGATCAAGATGGAAATCAGTTGAGTAGAACGAAGTCGGATTAAGAAAGTAACCAGCAGCATGAAGAGGATTGTGAAGGTGCTTGTTCCAGACTTCATCTATCACATCCCATAACGGCTTGTAACATTGTATCTCGCGATTGAATTTTGTCGCAATATTCTCCTTTATGCCGTCCATAGTATCATAGATATATCCAACATGCTCGTTGTCAGCATTTGAAAACAAGAGCAGACCATGAATCAGAGGAGAAGTACATTTCACAACTCTTTCAACAGTTTCCCAAAAAGATGAATCATTTACCAAATTGGATATTTCAGTGAACTCTTCTTCTGTATTCCTATCAGATGAAGCAAACATGGCTGCTAAACTATCACACAATCATGCATCGATATCCGTGTCAACACGACACCTCGATATCCGTGCCTACGTCCCATCTCGATATACGTGCTACCCGTAATATCTCGATGTATGGACCACCGTCATATCCCGACATACGTGCATCGTACTATCTCGGTATACGCACCCGTACACCTCGATATACGTGCCCCGTCATGTCCCGGGAGACGTAACTACATAATGCATATATCTACGTAACATCCCGTGATGCTACGGTCCTATGGCCAGACTACCCTAGGTCCGTTCGAAATCCTGCTAACCTCGGTCCCGCACTCACCTCGATATGTCGGATAACTTCCCAACGATCGCGCGTGCCGAGAATCCGATTCCTGCAGAACCACGTAAAACGAACCTCAGAANGTCACGGATTCAACTCACCACATCCCGAGCATCTCCCGGAGTTCCCGGAACACCTTTCCAAGGTTCCCCGACGTCATGCTCGTTTCACGGATGTTACAATGATCTCTGAAACTTTTCAAAACTGAGGGATTGTTGTTGATGAACTCCCAAATGTTATTGACCTTGTTAAGTATGTCTTCAAAGGAATGCATTTTCACAATCTTCACCAGCATAAGCTCGAAACAATGGGACACACTAACAGACCAGAAAACCTCCCTATCATGACCTGCAAAAAGCTTCCCCAGTTTACCAACCCAACCAGAGGTTGAACTCGCAATCATTTGAGTCACATTATGCACGCCAACCTCTTCAACGACACCATTTACTAGAGCTAGTAAGGCATTGCCATTGTTTATAATTTTCGAAACATCACAGGACTTGAGATAAACTGGACCAGCTGGAGAATCTGCAACGAAAGCAACCAGATCATGACCTTTCTGGTCAGCCCAAGCATCCAACAAGATGCTGCATCCTGTGGTCTCCCACGAATCTTTAATATTCTTCACACGATCTTGCACTTCCTTCAATGATTCTTGAAGCAACCATCCGTTTAAATCATGAGAATCAGGGATCTCAAGTTGCATCGGACCACCAACAACACCTATAGTCATCATCATTTCTTTGAAACTTGGAGAATCCGCAGCTAAAAAGTCGACACAATTTTCATAAAAGAATCGAGCAATGGACTTATGGGCTTTGTTTGACAACAAGTCACGTTTATCATTCCCCTTCTCAGGACAAACACTTTTGCTTGATGAATCTTCGCTTCTTCCACGTTTATGACTATTACCTATTTGAACTTCTCTAACTCTCTTAGCAGCAGCAGGACTAGAATTTCCCTCCACAAGAAGAATCTTTCGAAAAGCCGCTTTAACAGTAGATGGAACTTGTTCACATGGAGCTACATCTTTACGTATATTACTCAAGTGATATTTCAGACGATGAAAAGAAGTCATTTGTTTCCTACAATAATTGCATTGAACCCGATTTTTCTTGTTGCACACCCAAAATCCATGGTTATGAATGTCCAAGACTGTATTAGCCATTCAAAGGTTCCTTTAGTTCTGAAAACACACAAGAGAGTGAATCAGACTTGGTATCATTTCTGGATTATCACAACTTAGTAGTTCAGCAGTTACCTCTACTGCAACCCAATAGATTTAAACACACAAGTCCCTAACATGTTATTAGACTACTTGAAATCATTCATGTTCATAGATAAAGAGACAACAACAAAAAAAGAAACTTTATATTCTATAAACGTCAAAAAAACCAGTCATAATGATAAATAACCAGAAAACAACTCAAACATCTAAAGAATTGTAAGTAAAAAAAAATATTAAAAAATTGATATAATGGTGACACAGAAGATCAAAAGTAAGCAATTTTTTTTACAGAAAACAAACTCGTTGTTATTTTTTACTGCTTGGAACTTAACTATGAAGTACCTGAGTTACTGCGTCAAAGTGAGTCAAACCGTCGAGCAGGAGAACCGGAGATAGCGAAACCCTTTTTTTCTCTTTCTTTTGTTTCCGACAGAGACACAGAGAGAAGAAAGTGAAAACCTGTCTCCGTAAATAATTACGTACATGAAGGTCCATTTCCTTACTGTAGTCTCTCTCTTACTCATTAATTTAAAAACAAAAACACGTCAACGAATACACGTTAAATGGATACTGGAAACTATATGAAGAAGACCATACAGATAATTTGTTCATGTTAACACAATCTGAGGTAAGGTTCTAATAGAAGATTCTCACTCAAGTACACAAGAATAATGATGTATTGATTCTAACGATGAGCTTTGATTAGTAACTACTACCAAACTAAAATCTTGCAGCTACACAATCTCTTCCCTTAGTTTGACTTTGTAGATGAAAATTGTAGTGACCAAAAACCATCTCTTCCAGATGCTGTTTTTCACTATGACTCATTCCTTCAGTGACAAACAACTTCTCTGCTAAGCTTCTCTTCAGCTTATACCTTGAAGCACCTTCACATGTTTGGCTCAGAATCTTAATGGCAAAACTCTGCAGTTCTGGATACTGGATTGCCTTTTGAGCCCACCACTCAGCTGCAAACAGATTTATTAAAGTCACTGATGCAAACAAAACAACTAAATCAAATTTCAACAAGTTAACTCACCTGGAGATGTTCCAGATATTTGATCAGCTTGGCTGGCCTCGTTAAAACAATCTTGACCAAGTCCATACCTATAAAGCTGTTTGGCAATTGTAAGTCGAATTTGACATTCTTGTACCATATAAACCAGAGAGATGGTAAGACCAGTGGCAACTTCTTGATCAAGATGGAAATCAGTTGAGTAGAAAGAAGTTGGATTCAGAAAGTAACCAGCAGCATGAATAGGATTGTGAAGGTGTTTGTTCCAGACATCATCTATCACATCCCATAACGGCTTGTAACATTGTTTCTTTTGATTAAATTCTCTCGCCACCAGATACAGTCATCATATCTCTGAAACTTGGGGAATCCACAGCTGAAGTATTTACAACTTTTTCAAAGAACCACCTTTGACCTTTGTTTAGTAACAAGTCCTTTCTATCAATCTCCACACCTATATCAACAGTTTTGCTGGATGAATCTTCACTTCTTCCATGCTTATGACCATTACCCAATTGGACTTCCCCAACTCCGTTAAGAGTATGAGAAGATCTTTCCTCCATCACCGTCTTTAAAAAATGTTTCTCTAACACTAAACTGAACTTGTTCACAGAAGAGAGCTACAACTTGTTCACAGACGTAGCATTGAACAATTCTACTTTTCAATCCAAATTACATGCTCTCATGAACGTAGCAGTCATTAAAAGATTCATTCATGTCCAATTAAGCAAGCACATAGAATTAATCAAACTCAGAAGCATTTTTAGCTTCCCACAACTCAGATTCCAGTTGTTATTACCTGTAGAGCAACCCAATACAACAAACAGCAACATGGATCAAAAATCAAAATTTTGAATGGCATTAATTTGACAGAGAAATTCCCCCAAAAGAAAAATTCTCAGAGATTGAAATCGTTCATTTTCATGGAGAGACAAAAGAAAAAAATCGAAACTTTAATCTTTATTCTCTACAAATGACGAAACCCCCAAACTGGCTATAAAACTCAAACAAGTAGCAAAAGAGTCAAACGAAACGGTAAAACCCAATTTTAACATAGAAAATATTCATCATCAGTCAGAGAAATCTCTTCAATGGTGACACAAAAGGCTCAAAGCAAACAACTTTACAGAAGAAGAACTCACCAAAACCAATAATAAAAACAAACACATTGTTACTTGCTGCCTCGAACGCAATGAGAGAATACCTTCAAGAGCTGCGTTGGATAACAAGAGACAGCGGAAGAGAGCCTAAGCCCGCCCATTTGATTTTTACAAGAGCTAGAGTGATGACTGATGAATGATGATGATAGTGCAAAACCAATGTTTAGTTGTGGTAAGTAATTGTATACATGCAGGTCCATTTACTTATCGTAGTCTCTGTCTTTTCTTATTAACCATAAAAATAAAACCTTCTATTGTAAAAATAAAACCTTTAATCTCTATACACACATACACAATCTGGGATTTCGGGGTTCTATTAGATGTCTCTTATCGAATCAGACTATAGAAAACCAAATTTTCAATTTTGTTCATATAACTAGAATGAAAGAATCCTCAAACACCATCAAGCAAACAAAAGGAGCATACTCAATAAGTTCTTACACGGTTCTCACAAAGATCTACAATACAAAACATACCATATTTACATATGCTTGAACACTCTTTGCTACCTCTTAGTATCTTCAGATTCAGCTTTGTTCTCAAGCCTACGACGTTTCTGAGGACTTTCACATTTATCATCCTCGGTTTCTGAAGCTATGTTTTTTGCACATGGTGATGGCTGAGGAGAAGATGCTTCAGTTTTAGACATGTTTTGAGAATCTTGTATAGAGTAGTCATCACTTGGTAACGATAACAGTGTCTGTGACGAAAAAGAAGAAGAAGAACACATCAACCTTCCGGTTTTACGTTGTTCTTCCAACATTTTTTCCAAGTATTTAGCATGCTTTTCAATTCGTAGCTGAAGCAGCCTTTGCACCTGCAAGGTTGATCAGTTATAAGATTGATTATAGTAGCAAAAATCTTGAATATATAAAGTGTAATCGGGTTTACCTCGAGCTGTTCATGCAACTGCTTCTGAACTTCCATCTGCATACGTAGAGCTTCTGTTAATTGTATTGCCCTGTCCATGTAAAAAAAGAGTCACTTTAAAGATAATGTTGAAAACATATGAAAGGATTCAATATGGAAGCAAGAAACTTAATGCATCTTCACCCTTTCTTTTTATCGTCAGTTTCACTATTAGTCAAGGATGGTTTCTTTTCTTCTGAGTTACCATTCTTTTTCTCTGTGGAATAAAAGAGGAATATAAAGGTTAATAATTACGAAGGAACAGAGAATCTGAGGAATCAGTGTTATCTGCTGGAAGCTTCACCTTCTTTTTTCTCTGGCATATACTTGGCTAGTCTATACTTCTGCAAAATTTCATGATTTGATTGAGATATATAGCTAATTTTGTATCTATGTACTTGTAAACTTAGTCAAACTCATACTGATTTAGTACCTGCAAGTGGCTTTTTACATGATAGATTGTCAAGCCTTCAACATTCATGAGCTTCAGAACAGCCTTTGGAGTAGCCTCTACATGTTTTGAAGCAATATTGAGTTAAGTGTTATCAGCAGAAAGATGAAAAGACAACAAATGGCATGCACATACTCTTTATTCATAAAGATAAAAACTCACTTTCAGGTCCTTCAAGTTTGTTCACTGACTTTACAAAACAATCATGAAGCTCAGGAGTCCATCTCATTCTTTGCTTGTGATTGGCTGCTGATCCTGGAGAAGGGTGAGATAAAACTACATCAAGAGACATTGCTCCAGTAGCACAGCTTTGGCTTGGACTCAATTTGGTCACTGGATTTGATGAAGCTAATGGCGTTTCATAGATCTCCTGAATCAACCAAAAGCTAAGTGTTAAAAGGAGAAATTCACTATTCACATTATCTAGTCTTCATGTATCAACAACAAGCCCGAAAGTGTTTAAACTCTTGGCGAAGTCATTTAGTAGTTAGACTATAGGTCAATGATGGTCATAACAAGGCAAAGTCATAAAGAAATGGACAAGACTGTGATTAACTTACATCAAGCCTGGGAGTTTCAGACCGGTCTGTAATAGCTAGCTCAAGCTCATCAGACAAAAACTGCAATTCTATTTGTTCTGAAAAGCAATAGCTGTCATTAGAACAGTCAAAATCATGAAAACCTCCATCAGAACAAGCATCTCCGGAAAGATTAAAGAAATCTTTGACAAGTGAACCAGAGCTGTCTCCATCATATTGATTTCCCAAATCCTCACTGGGAACAGATGGAGATTTTGCAGACTCCACACCAGAGGCTGAGTGGCTATAAGAAGAGGGATCAGGGAGGAAGGGAAGACTGTTTCCTAGATGTTTCTGAGTCTCAGAGGTTGACAAGTAGAGGTTTGTACAAAAAGTAGAAGACCGAGAGAAAGTGCCCTGAGGAATATTCTTTGGCCATAGATGACCAGGTGAATCTGGAGAATGTGATCGTATGAAGGGAGATTTACGAGTTTCTGGCTGGACATTCAGAAAGTTATGAACTGGAGATAAAGAAGATGAGCAAGCTTGACCAATTCCTTTATTGCATTCATCTGATACCGTTGACATAAGACTATGTCTGTTCATGGTTTCTTGATGCACTTGCCAAATTAGTTTCTTTCAAGAAACAAGATTTGTCTCGGGACAAGATCAGCAACCAGCGTACACTGAGTTACAGTTGGCCTTCAAAGTTCAAACCACTGAGAACCAAAGAATTAATGGAGAAAGATGATTAACAAGAGAATGTTGCGTTCAATAAAACATGAAAGTATGTGTTGTTAACTTCTATAACAAGGCATATACACTCATCAAGTGATCCATCAAACTGGATCTAAATCTAATCAAACTGAACAAGTTTAAAAATCTTGAAGCAACAAAAGTATTTAGTTGTTTTTACTCCTAATCTAAACATTCTACAATGAGACTCAGAATCAGAGATGGAGATGAGCAAGGGATTAAATGTGGTTGTTAATTTACCATATCTCACCGACACATGAAACTTCAAAACTTGCATAGACGAAGCAAATCAGGTCTGAAAAAAAAACACGATTTAAAAAAAAAAACTAAATTAAGAATGCAAAATGAAGAATTTAAAGAAGAAAACAACTTTGCATAAAAAAAAGACTAAAAGAAGTAATAAGTAGGCGTCATAGAGAAAGATCGGAAGCAATACTTACCAAAAAAACAGAGGAATAGAAACAGAGCTGAGAGATGATGATGATGAAGTCTTCTACTTTTTTATATCTCCTGCATACCTTAAACAACAAAAAACTAACAATTTATATAAATTATCCCCTCGAAATCACCAGATGTGACATCATAAACGAAAACATTTGAACTTTCCTAGTAAAACACGTAAATCAGAGAAAAAAAAACCTTATCCAAAGAGTAACAACAGTAGTTTGAAGTTTATCCTAATCAGAAAGCAAGAAAATAAGAGAAGGTCGAGAATTTGGTTAAACAAAGGAACCGAAGATTTTAGGCTTACGAATCACCATCGAGGAAGAGTAGAGAAGTGTACTGTTGTCTTTCCTTGATTGGTCTCTGCCTCGCTGGACCATTTTTTCTAATACCACTCGCGCTTCTATCGCGTGTCTCATACGCACCAGTTCAATCCGTTGGTTCATCTTCTACGTAAGAGCCAAGTGGTTTGCCCACACGCTTTTTTTGTTTTATTTTATCTTATTGATGACGTCACCTAACTATGCCTTTTTTAATGTCTAAATATCACTAGTCAATTTATTAATTAATTATTATGTTTTGTTTTTTTTCTTATTCAATTTTCTTTATTGATTTTATATAAAAAACATAAATTATTAGGAAGAAATTTTCGTGTTCTATATGACAATAAGCATAGTTTTTTTTACAGTTTATATTTTAATAATTGAATATATTGTGTACGTGTATATATAGTAGATATAATAGATATACGTTACGTTTTGTAATTGGTAAATGAATAATAAATGAAGTGCGATATTGGAGTTCTCTAATAGTACAAGGAAGCAATATAGCTAACGTATTTGGAATTGTCAACTTCACTTTTTATATTACTATTAATGAAAAAAATAATTACGAATGAGTCTTTTTATTTATACGTAAAAAAAAGACTAAATAAATTAACTGATTTAATAAAAGGTCTTATGAATAAAATATTAAGGATTAATTTATATAGAAAAAAAAACAATAATGCGTATGAATGAGAAAATTGTTGTGAAAACTGATAGTGACGGATCTGGAGTGCAATATCGAAAATTAGAAAATTAAGATCATTAAACTTCTAAAAGGAAAGATAAAGTAAGTAAACATCATTTGTTAAGTTGTAGGCCATAGCTAAAACCTCAGCCACATAGATACATCCACATTTTATTTGTCTTTATTCTTTACCACATACTTAAAGATAAGTTAATTTTAGTGGCCTCATCATAGAGTATGACCTCAGCAAATGCTTTTTTACATGTTTATCTTCAAAGTTTATATATTATTTATAAGTTTTACCAAATAAAAGTATATAGTTTATATAATGAAAGGGAATTATTGAGGATTACGTTTGAATCCCTCTATATATTAATTTTAAAATGTAATCTAGTATTTCTAGTTGAGAATAAACTAACATGAAGCTGAAAATAACAGCCTTATATATCATATATTAATATTAATTTAGTGACATAATGATATGTGATTATATGAAAGTATGAATCTCATAATTCTAATTTAGGATTTAGAATTTGTTGAAAACAAAGACAGAGTGGGAAGTGAAGAACAGTAATGTTAAAGTTTGTGTTTAAATTTCAAGTGGTAAAATGTCACAATCCTCTTTATATAAAATTTTATATTAATTTATAGCAACATATATAATTTCAAAGTGGCTCTTAGCAATAATTGATTGGTAGGGTATATTCAATCACTTTAAACCTATTCTGTACCTCTCCCCTAAATCTCGAATCTCATCATACTTATATATATAAATACTTTAATAAAATAACAAAAATATTGAATACAGTCATAATTATATACTTTAATACAATAATAAATCTCGAATCTCATCATACTTATATAGATTAATTGTTAATTAACTAGAGGTTAATTACTTAAATAAATCAATTAGTATCAGTTTGCATTTGGCAATACATATAATCTATAGTACAAAAAAAGGTGACCACTTTTGTCCTACGTTTGATTATTGTTTTCGAGTTGTTCAAGAGCTGGGTCCACTCATATCTCAATTATTCATCCAGCTTATTAAATGATGATGAATAAAGCGTTCACGAATTGTATAAGAACAATAAAATGGGCCTTATAACAAAAGTCCTTATATATTTGGGCCGTTTCAGAAAAGCCCAAATAAGTCCGGTCAAGCTAATCATCATCTGGACCATTGGAACCACATTCGAGGCTTCTTTAACAGTATAACAGTATATAAAATCAGAAATAGCACTATTTGAATGATTTTTCATTTATTCAAAGTCAATTACACAAAATAAAAGAATTATTATATATAAAAGATAGCTGGCGTTCATGTGATTTGAAACTAAGTTCGATTTTTATCCCCACCATTAAGTATTTTTATATTTTATATTATCTCAGAATATAGTTTTTGATACGAAAAGTTTATTTCTATAGTTGGCAAAAAAAAAAAAAAAAAATCTGAATAAAGTTATTGGTGGACATAAATGTAAATTGACCGTCTATAGCCTTGATTAAAGTATTCTCTGGTCACGCGATCGATTTATAGTAAGATCTATATAACAATTTTAAAATTAATATATAGAATTGTATTAAATCCTTATTTGATATATGATTATTATTATTATTATTATTAAGATTTATAATGAATATAAAAATAAAATAAAAAAGATTCTCGGCGTCTCAAAAGAGATCATCGTAATTTCCATTTTTCCCAAAAAGAAGTCACAAAAAAAAAAGGCAAAGGGAAATGCTCATTTCACATTAAATAAGGTAAAGCTTCCACTTTGCTTGCATCATTAATGGCAAGAAAGTTCTTATTGGTCCTTTCAAATTCTTAAAAAAAAATTACAAACTTGAAAATTTACTGTAATAATCTACGTCTCTGGTTTATAGCTACGTATATATGGAAAGATCCTCTGTCCTTGCCTACATATAAAGATTCTGTTTTTTCCTTTCTGTTGTTTTTTTTTGAATCAGATCCTTATTCTTGGCCTTTCGATCAGATTCATGGCAACGACTCAATCACACGCTACAGATCTTACTTCAGGTAACGTCACTCACCCATCTTCTTAATTATCCTTTATTGTTTCAGATTCTTGTTTAAATTTGATTCCTTTATCTTGATCTCTGCCTTTCCTTTTCTCAAATTTTAAATGGTATGGTGTTGAATCCTGTGACATCGAACTGATTCATGTTCTTGATGTGTTAGGGTTTGATTTGGATTTGGATTTAGAATTATAGAGTTTTGCCTTTGATTTTTTTTGGGTAATTGAATCATGAATCCACTGTTGCTTGAGAATATTGCAAGTGTAAAGTTAGAGAATTTGATCTCCTTTTGCTAAGATCTGGGATCCAAATTCTTTAATTTGTTGTGTTGGTTAGTTCAAATTTTGGATTTGTCACTAGGATCTGCTTTTGTTTACCGATCTTGATCTTGTTCATGCATGATTCCACCTGACTTATTTGATTTTACTGGTTATGAATGAATACAGAGGAGCAACCTGTTAATCTGGACATTATGAAGGAACAGGTACTTGATCTGAGTAGTCTCTGGTATATATATGTATATCTTCCATTGGAATGAAGATTCAATTAGAAAATAATTTTTCAATTTTTGAATCCTTTTTGTTACAGCCTGTCCCAGCAAACAATGATACATCAGGTTCTTTTAAGTCATCCCAGGAAGCTGCAGTTGTAGTTCATCCAGCAAAAGTTGCTCCACTATCTGGACCTTATGGTTTAGCAGTTGATTTTGCTGCACACTTACCTAGCAGCATCCTCTCTCCTCAAGCACAAGGCTTTTACTATAGAGGTTGGTTTGTGATTCTTGTATATTTGAGTTCACGGAAGCCTTCCTATACCCATGAATTGCTTCTCTAGTTCTTTAACTGATTATGGGTTGTTAGAAGCTAATCGGGATTACTTTGTATGTTGGAGGCAGGTTATGAAAACCCCACAGGCGAATGGGATGAGTATTCTTCGTATGTCAATGTTGAAGGATTGGACATCACATCTCCTGTGTGTACACCTTAACCATCTCTTCTTTAAAAACTTTCCAAAGTGTTCATATTATCTCTCTGATAAATTCAGGTTGGTTTCAATGAGAATGCTTCTCTGGTCTACCAAACAGGATATGGATATAACCCTCAAATGCCATATGGGCCATATTCCCCTGCTGCAAGTCCCTTACCTTCTGAGGGGCAGTTGTATTCGCCACAACAATTTCCTTTTTCCGGGGCATCACCGTATTACCAGCAGGTAGTTCCTCCTAGCATGCAATATACTACTTCTCCAAGTCAGCCGGAGCTCACCAGCATTGTCGGTGTTGACCAACAAGGTGATAACTCCGGACCACGCCCATCCTATCATCCTCATCCGATCGGACCGTTTAATGGAAACCAGCCAAACCTTGGTTTTCCTGAATGGCAGCAAGGTTTTGATGGGGGAATATGGTCGGATTGGTCCAAGCCTTCGGACATGCACAGACATTCATCTCCTATTTCACCAGCTTTATCTCCTCAGCCACTCGGCTCATTTGGATCTTTTGGCCAGAACATTCCCATGGTTTGTTCTCTTTTTTTAGCTACTCGTGTTTAACACACTTATAGCTACGGTCTAGTAATGGTTGTATTTTGGACTATAAGCTGACAGAGGATCCTGTTGTTTAATTTGTCAGGGGTCACAGCGACAGAGATCGTTTTATGGCTTCGGATCTGGTTCAAACTCTTATAACAAAGGTTATATGCAAAGTGGTGGTCGTGGCCAAGGGTCTAACTATGGAAGTAGACTATATTCTAATGTGGGTATGGGAAACCAGGGCTGGATTGGGGTTGACAACACTCGAGGGCGTGGAAGGGTTAGTGATCTATCCCTGGGTGGCAGTTATAACGGTACTTTTGATATCCTCAACGAGCAAAATAGAGGACCAAGGGCTTCAAAGCCCAAGACTCAGGTCTCAGATGAGCTTGATTCTGCTGCTGATTCTAAGAAAAATAACCAAGGCAGTACAAATGAACATGAGGAATCCAACAACAACAATCTCGATTTTGTCACAGACTACAAAGATGCCAAGTTGTTCATCATCAAGTCTTACAGTGAAGACAATGTTCACAAGAGCATCAAATACAATGTCTGGGCTAGCACCTCTAATGGCAACAAAAAGCTTGACGCTGCTTATCGTGAGGCCAAAGATGAGAAAGAACCTTGCCCAGTGTTTCTTCTGTTCTCTGTACGCGTCTAATTCATCTGTTCTCAATTTTCTTGTACTTCTTTCTGCAGTTTGCTTATGGAGTTGTAATTTCAGGTTAATGCAAGTTCTCAATTCTGTGGTGTAGCTGAGATGATTGGACCTGTGGATTTTGAGAAGAGCGTTGATTACTGGCAACAAGACAAATGGAGTGGACAGTTCCCAGTGAAGTGGCACATTATCAAAGATGTTCCAAACAGTCTGTTCCGTCACATAATATTGGAGAACAACGACAATAAGCCCGTCACTAACAGTCGAGACACCCAAGAAGTAAGTAGCAACTCTCCCACTCTCAAGCTTTCATGTCCATAAGATACCTTCTTTTAATCCCAACCAAAACAATACAGGTGAAACTGGAACAAGGCATTGAGATGCTGAAGATTTTCAAGAACTATGATGCTGACACTTCGATCTTAGACGATTTTGGGTTTTACGAAGAACGTGAGAAAATTATACAGGACCGGAAGGCAAGAAGACAACCAAGCTTGCCATCTGCAGGAGTAATAGTAGGAGAAAACGAACTTAAACCAGCTTCTGCTGCATTGCCCACAGACTTCATAAAGAACATGTCCAAGAGTTTTGCTCAAGTTGTACGTTTGGAAGAGGGCAGCAAAGAATCAGGAAAGGCCAGTTCACCTCCAGATGCAATAACAACAACAACAACCGTTTCTTCTGCTCAATCCAACTAGTAAGTAAAAGATAACAATTAGCCAAAAAGACAATGTTTTCAATTCCCATAATGATGTTTTGTTTGTTCTAAGAAGGTTATTCAAATGAACTTTTAAGTCTGACCGGTGTAAAGTAAGCTTGTTTTCGCTCTTTTCTGCTTAGTCAAATTTGATTCATTTCCCTCTTTTGAATGTTCTAAAGCCTCACTCTTCTGGGTTAAAAGAGAAGATGAAGATTATGTATCAAAGACAATATAATGTTGCTCTTGTAAAGTTGGCCTCATTTATATTTGCAGGCAGTTTTTATTTTTAATGAATAAAAATGCAGATTACATTACACCCATTTATCAAAGCTAATAGCTTTCCACATCTCCAGCTTTTGTTTTCTTTTATGGTGTTTTTTTTCTTCTCCACATAATTATTAGCTTTGAAGTCTTGATTGTGATGGAGACAAGTAAGTCAATTAATGCCTTATCCATAATTCATTTAATGAATACAAAAATGAGGAATTGTGTGGTTCATAGCATATCAATATATATATATATATATTCGTGACCCTTTTCACAAGCAACTCATATTTGTAAGATTTTATGAATCACTAACTTAATTGTGGCTGAGGACTCACTTGTTTTTTGATATTATCCAATTCCGAAAAACAAATAAAAAATTTGTTTATCTGTTCTATATCCTTTTAGTGATGGTTTTATTTAGGTGTGAGTTGTGACTGATTGTAAGATTCTTATTTTTAAATATATATATATTTTCTTTGGTCTATATATCTTAAGATCAGATCGGGTCTGAGTCTGACCTGTTGACTGATCTGATCTAAGTTTTTATATAAAAAATTTGAGAAGGGACCAAGTTGTAACAACAAAAACATTAGAGCTAAATTGTAAGAATATAAAACAAAAAGGCCAAAAAGAAAGAAAAGAGGTAAGAGTCCCAAGTCCGAAGCTTCATCGTTTGGCTTTGTCATTCAGTCTCCGACTAGTCCACGCGCGAATATTTTAAAGAAACCTAGTAAATGCGTCGTAAAGCCGCCATTTGATAGAACAGATCCAGTTAAACAAACAGTGCAAATTCGGATTCGATGAATAGTGGTGATATCTTATCGAAGTTAGCTCATTTTTTCTCATCTTCCGAGGAATTTTTCCGGCGATCTGACAGTGATGGAAGAGGCGTTTGTTATTGCTGTGCCACCGTGTTCGCTCTCGTCTTCATACTTCTCTACCAAATTTTTATTTCTAGATTCTTCAGTCATGCGTCTTCTTCTTCTTCTTCCTCTGCGGTCTCTGTTTCTCAAACTCTGAGCTCCCAATCACAATCAAGGTAAAATTTTCTAATTTCTTCTTCTATTTTCGATTTTCCAAATGGGTTGCTTTCAAAGTTATCAACTTCACTATTTGTTTTTCTTATTTTGTTGCTTATCTGAAATTTAATCTTATAGACTACTATACACTTTTTTTGCAGAATATCTCAACTTGTCTCTGATGAAGATCTAAAGTTACTGATTGAAAACTTGGGTGAAAGAAGTGATGATGCTGATATATGGGAAAATACTATTCATAAAAGCAACTCTCGTGTCTCATACACTGCTAACTGCTTCAAGCCAAAAGTAAATAATTAGCAAAGTTTCATCTTTTTGTAAAGCTTTTCACATTTTTCTAATTGTCTACTTAGATTGTGTTTCTTTGCTCTAATAACTTAGTTTTTCTTTTTCTTTTGGTATCTTGTAGGATGGTGGTCCCATGAAGTATCTAAGTATTACAGTGTTTGAGGACTGCTCCCTTGAGCTTTTGAGGGACTTTTACATGGACAATGAATATAGGAAACAATGGGATAAGACTGTGGTTGAGCATGAGCAGTTGCAAGTTGATAGTAGTACCGGAATTGAGATAGGTCGCACTATAAAAAAATTTCCCTTGTTGACACCAAGGGAGTATGTATTAGCTTGGAAATTGTGGGAGGGGAAGGATAAGTTTTACTGTTTCATTAAGGTATTTTAACTAAAACTATCTACTGGAACAAGTTGCTTATGCAGATAGAGATCATTATTTTTAAACTAAAGCAATGAGTTCTATGTTACTTGTTTCTACCTTTTTCATTTGCGCCTTTGTATTCCTCTTTGATTTCCTGTAACACTTCTTGTAAGATATACAATCAGCTCTAGACTATGTTTTATATTCTGTGATATAGACCTTCCCTTGTAACTTATTGTTTTTGCTCTTTCGATACTATTAGGAATGTGATCACAGTATGGTTCCACAACAGAGGAAGTTTGTGCGTGTAAGTTATTTCAGATCTGGTTGGCGAATCAGGAAAGGCAAGTGATTCTTTGTCAGTTTTTGTTGTCCGTCCGTATTTCAACTAAAACTTGTATTGATGCCTTATCAATACCATATACCACAAATCTCTTTAATGAGAGGTTTATCAGTGGTGATTAAGGTCCTTCCATATTGTATATGCATAACATAAAACTTGCTGCAGTTCCTGGTAGGAACGCTTGTGAGATCCACATGTTTCACCAGGAAGATGCTGGATTAAATGCTGAGATGGCAAAGCTTGCTTTCTCAAAAGGAATATGGAGCTACGTTTGTAAGATGGAAAATGCACTTCGTAAATACAGTGAAACCAGTCAGAGACCCCAAGGGCCTACCTTATCTGCTGTAAGCTTCATGAAAAAGGTGAGATGTTATTGGTTTTTAATCTGATCTAACTAGAGATAAGTTTTATGGTCAAGTGTTGGAAAGTTTGGGTCCTGCAACTATCTGTTTGACCTGACCCTTGTGTCATCCCACAGATTCCATCAGAGTTAGAAAGTCAAACAGATGACATCACAAACTCCTTGCACACAAACAAGAAACTGATGAAGAAGCCTTCAAAGAAACTGATCGCAAACTGTCTGTTACTTGCGGGTGGTGCAGTTGGTGGTGCAATCTGCCTGTCTCGTGGCCATTCCGCTTTAGGTGGAAAGGTTGCCTTGGCTTACTTCTTGTCTAAGATGAGAAAGCGTGGAGCTCCGCTAAGTCAGACCTCCCGAGACGCTGGTATTTAAGTAATCTATAGATTTTGCTTGATGTAACAAATGTGACTAGTAAGCTTAGAATAAGCTTGTGTGATAGGGGAGTGTCTGTAGAAGTGTGATTAAATATGTGAATTTTGGGTCTGCAAATTTTTGTATACCTCCAATGAAAGGCTTTTACATTGTTGTTGTGTATGTGAATGTAAAAATACGTACCTTCACAGTCCAGCCTAAGGATATGGCCAAGAATTATATATATGTATATATATATATATATATATTCAAAAAAGCTGAATGTTGTTTGTTTAAAATGGTTCACACGTGTGTTTGAAACAACTGTGGTATTGTTTGCAGTTAGATCGGAGTTAAGAGACAGTTGTGGTCTCTCTCCTAATGTTTCGGTTTCTGCTTCATTTTTAGCTGTACATTTCTCTATTCACACGTCCAGAATTATTCGCCTTTTCACTCGATAACAAAAAGAAAAAAAACAGAAGAAACTGAATTTGCCATTTTTGGTTACTGCCAAAACATTTCCAATTCAGTTTTGTTTCATGATTCTAACCTTCTTCTTTCTTTCTTTTATTTCCTTCGGTTGTCGTGTGTTTCCTTCATCCCCAAGGAAACCCGGAACCAACCCTGGGTTTCTCTTTGGATTATCATCTCTTTTGTTTTTTTCACAGATTTTGATTTCTGAGCTTAAAAGTGCTAATCATGGCACCCAATC
Organism: Leavenworthia alabamica; assembly: GCA_000411055.1. Lineage (NCBI taxonomy): Eukaryota > Viridiplantae > Streptophyta > Magnoliopsida > Brassicales > Brassicaceae > Leavenworthia > Leavenworthia alabamica. Next base: position 138,786 of record KE157460.1, read on the forward strand.
TGCAGCTGATAATACTCTTCATCGTATGTTTCGGAATCTTCACATCCGTTCTTGCAAAAACTGATAGCCAGGACGGTAAGTTTTCTTCTTGAATCATTTAATCCGATCTTGAAATCAGATCTTTAGCTTACAAAATTAAAAAAAGGACTCCACCTTTAGTTATTCATGCCTGATCTTTGTATGAAATATTGTAGTATCGGCTCTTAATGATGCTTATAAGAGCATGAACTCTCCATCAAAACTCAATGGTTGGTCTTCGAGCGGAGGTGATCCTTGTGGTGACTCATGGGATGGCATTACTTGCAAGGGATCTTCTGTTACTCAAATGTTTGTCACTTTCTCTCTGATCTATCTTCTCATTCCTTTTTCTCTTCATTGGTTTCTGATTTCTTTTTGCGTTTTGTAAATTTATAGCAAAATATCTGGACGAGGACTCAGTGGATCCTTAGGTTACCAACTTGCCAACTTGAAATCACTCACTTACCTGTGAGAACTTGTTCACTTTCCTATACATCTCCTTAATAGCTACTTCTTGATGGTTCTGGTTGATATGTTAAGCTACATGGTCTGTTTTGTCATTGTAACAGTGATGTAAGCAAGAACAATCTTAACGGAAACTTACCCTACCAGCTACCTGATAAACTGACTTATCTGTAAGTAATTTTGAATTGAAAATGCTATAGTATTGATCTTCACTACACAACTTCAATGCGTTTAGCTTTACTCGATAACGCAGAGATGGCTCTGAGAATGACTTCAACGGTAATGTTCCATACTCGGTATCTCTCATGAGCGACCTCAGTTACCTGTAAGCCAAAGACACTTAATGGACTCATTCACAAATTCTTTTCTTACCTATCGATCTTTACCCGTTCTTGTTTTTATTGCTCAGAAACCTTGGTCGTAATAACCTCAATGGTGAACTAAGCGATATGTTTCAAAAGCTTCCAAAACTTGAAACAATGTAAGTCATATACATTTGTTTTGCAGCTAATTTGGACTGAAATTTATAAACTTCATTGAGTATTTGCAGTGATCTATCTTCCAATCAACTCACGGGAAAACTACCGCAGAGTTTTGCCAATCTAACAGGCCTTAAAACATTGTAAGAGAAGAAGAAAACACTCTAAAATTATTGTTGAAATCTAGTTCCTATGTATCTTTTTTATGTATTAACTCTCTATTTCAGGCACATACAAGACAACCAATTCAAAGGCTCTATAAATGCTCTAAGGGACCTTCCTCAGATTGATGATGTGTAAGTGTTTTGCAAGCTATAACACAGTTTATATCCTTGAAATAATAACTTTCTTTCGTTAATCTTGCGACGACAGAAACGTGGCAAACAATCAATTTACCGGTTGGATCCCAAACGAGCTAAAGAACATTGGAAACCTTGAGTAAGTTTTATCTCTCTTGAACACAATTAAAAGATGCTAAAGCATTGATCCTGTTTTTTCTTAAATTCTCTTGGTCAGAACTGGAGGAAACCAATGGTCAAGCCGTAGAGCTCCTTCACCACCTCCCGGGACCCGTCACATAAACAGAAACTCGGGAGGCGGTGGAGTAAGCAGCAATGCTCTGACCATCGGAGTTATAGTAGCAGTGGCTACTATAGGTGGACTCGTTTTTATTGCAGTACTGATTGCATTGTTTTCTAGAAGAAAGAACTCTCATCATTCTTCTCACTTTTTCGACGAAGAGAAAGGAGGAATCAACAGAAGCAAGCCACTCTTTACACCACAATCCTCTCAGATGCTTCAGTTTGATTCTATGGATGAATTCAAAGGCCAGAAGACTGTTGATTCTAATACTTCCATTGAGACAAAGCCTTCTGTTAAAAGAACTTCTTCTGTCAGTTTCAAGAACTCTCCTACTTTTCATCTCATACCTTCTACCCAAGCTAATCGTTTCTCCAGCTCTGAAGCCTCTCCTGACACACGCGGTTTGAAAGCGTTTGTGCTTACAGATCTGCAGAATTCTGTATCTGATTTCTCGCCAAATCGCCTTATTGGTGAAGGAACCATAGGCCGTGTTTATAAAGCTAAACTTCAGGATGGAACGGTTTGTTTTCCTTCTTTCATTTCACCTCTTTATTTTTCTTATTCTTCTTAAGAAACTTCCTTAAGATCTCTTTCTTGTTATCCTTTTTTAACAGAAATATGCAGTCAAAGAGCTTGATTCTTCGCTCCTAGGGAAAGAAAATCCTGAAGAGTTTTCACACATAGTGTCGAATATTTCGAGTATTCACCACCCAAATATGGCACAACTTGTGGGTTATTGTTCAGAACAAGGAAGGAATATGCTAGTTTATGAGTATTTCACAAGTGGATCACTTCACAGATTTCTTCACCTGTCTGACGATTTCAGTAAACCATTAACTTGGAACACAAGAATCCGAATCGCTCTTGGAACTGCTCAAGCTATAGAGTAATTAATTAAAACATTTAGTTTGAGGAGAATCATCAAACTAGCTACTAGCTGCTCTTCTTTATTTTCCTTTTTATCTTCTGATAAGAAACTTTCATTTTTCAGGTACCTTCATGAAGTTTGTTCACCTCCATTAGTTCACAAGAACATCAAGTCATCAAACATTTTACTAGACAGTGAGCTAACTCCTCACCTCTCAGACTATGGCATGGCGAACTTTCACCATGTGAGCTTGAAAATCAGTATTTAAGAGATACAGTCGTTTTATAAAATGTATTTTAATGTCTTCTTTCTTGAAAATTGCAGCGGACAAGTCAGAATCTTGGAGTTGGATACAATGCCCCAGAATGCACAAATCCCTCAGCTTACACACTAAAGAGCGATGTTTACAGCTTTGGTGTGGTGATGCTGGAGCTACTAACTGGTCGAACGCCTTTTGACAGGTTCAAATTATCAAACAGTAGTTTAGATATAATATGTATAAGTATCTGAAATGGTTTTTGCTTGCCTCTAATCTTCAGTAATAGGCCAAAACCAGAACAGTCTTTAGTTAATTGGGCAAAGCCGCAGCTTAAAGACATGGATTCTCTGATGGAAATGGCGGATCCAGCGTTGTGCGGACTTTATCCTCCAGAGTCTGTATCAGCATTTGCGGATATAGTTTCAATCTGCGTAATGGTATGCTCATTGCTGATTCTCTATTGTCTTTGTTATGTTCTTCTGAGATTCTAAGTTCAACGTTTGTGAAAATGGATTGTTCTCTTTTTATTCAGACGGAGCCGGGGCTTCGACCTCCAGTGTCAGATGTGGTGGAGGCACTGAAGAGGCTAGTGTAGTCTAGTGTCTCAATTTTTTTAATGTGTCAAAGAAGAAAGAAGAAGAAGAATAACACTTTGGAGACTATGGCTAAAACTTGATAAACTTGTGATCAAACTCGAGTAGGAACTCAAAAGCTATTGGATTCAGGTTTGTATAGAGATATATAGGTGGTAAAGATGGTGGAGGAAAAGAGAGACAGAGATTCTATTATTTGATTTTTTTTGTATTGTTTCATATCATGTTTTAACAGTTAGATTATATTAATTGAGAAAAAGGAAAACAACTAATAGTGTCATAGCACAATATAAACACATACAATACATTCTCTTATGAGGTATCATCTACAAACACACAGGTGGTGTGAACTTAATAAGATCAAACTGCAAAATATAAGACAAAACTGACGCTTTCAAAACATGACATCTCTGAAGCTACGAAGAAAGCTTCTTGTATTTGTGAGTTTCTTTCTTATTTTGGGTTAGAAAGCTTTTGACAGTCCTAACACGGCATTATTCCTCTTTCCTTTCCAAATAAGAATTGAAAAATACAGATTAAGAAAAAACAAAGAAGTGTGTGTATCAATGTCATTGTTGTTTCTTGCTATTATCAGTCAATACATGTTCATCTGAGACAGCATTGTTGGATTTGTCTTCGTACAATAAGTTCCCATCATCCTCTTCGCTGCTCCATTTCCTTACAAATTTAGGAACCATGCTTTTTACATCTCTAGCTTCCGACACTTGATCCATATCGTTTACTCTTTCAAACCGGACAGCACTCACTTTTCTTGCATTACCTGCTAGTATCTGCACACCGAAAAAGACTTTAGTTAGTTCAAAACATATGAAGATGATTTTTGCTAGATATGATAATGAGCCATTCAGTACCTCTACTTTATAGATTTGGTGCTTTTCCTTTTGCTCTTGCCTCTCCTGTTTACCTTCCTCTTCTTCACCATTCTCTTCCCAGCTTTCCTTTTCAAGAACAACATTTACACTTTCTCCAGTTTTTGGGATATACCCAAAGGCCTCGCAAACAAAGCCTGATACTGTCTCATACTGAATGCCCTGCTTCCCAAAATGAACAAACTTTTTCATTTTAACTATTAAAGAGTCACATCATCCGCAACATAACATGTTTCAAGGACTTAAATCAAAAATTCTGCCTATGAATAACCTTTCTAAAAGATGTGTTCTGTTTACAAAGTGAAAAGATAACCCTGAGGATACTCTCGAGGACATACTAAAGAGATGTTGAAGCCACTACACAAAGTTACATTACCTCAGGCATCTTCATATTCAGTTCCTCGGATAACTGGTCAATAGATGTATTAGCATCAACGTCATATATCCCCTCATCTCGCATTACAATATACCCTGTTTTCTTCTGAATCTCCTCCTATTAAGCCACAATCAAGGAGGTCAGAAATTAAGTAATGGAGTGGAGCTTTGCGGGCAAATAAGTTATGTAAGATAAGCTAGAATGATTTTTATATGAAACTAGGATATTTACTTTTGAATCATTTTCATCAAATATTTCACCAACAATCTCTTCCACTACATCTTCAAGAGTTACTATCTGCAGAAAAAAATTAGACAGGAGAGAGATTAGCTAATCGTGGCAGAGAAAGTAGAGAAACATAAAAAAAAGCAGCACATACTCCAATGGTTCCACCATATTCATTAAGCACAACTGCCATGTGAACCTTTCTTATGCGAAATTCTCTAAGGAGATTCCAAACCGACATTGAATCTGCATAATGTAACATATATCATTAGTTCTTCACTGTGAAATAATTCAGTGAGAAGAATTATATGACGATAAAATTTAACCCAAACGGAGAAAATCTGAAGCAATCAAATGCCTTCAGTATAAAATCCAAAACCAAACACATTGATGATTACCAGGGACAAAGTATGCAGGTTTATGTGCCATGTCTCCCACAGAAGTACTCTCTAGCCGATCACCCTTCAAAGTGAAACACAAAATATTTTATTCTAGGCAACATGATCAACAGAAAGAAGCCCTAAGAATCACTGGAAACAAGAAACAGAAAAATGAAACCGGAAAACCTTCTGAACATAATCTAGGAGATCCATAGCATATGCAATTCCCACTATGTTATCTATACGCTGCTCAAAAACAGGCACCCTGGGAAGAAAACATTTAAGCCTGAAGAATAATCCTGAGAGAAACAGCTTCAGAAATAACGCTTTGAAAATTTATTTACCTTGAGTACTGATGGGTCACCCACATACTATGGAAATCGACTAAACTGCTGCTGGCATCAATTGCAACTACATCAATAAGAGGAGTCATCACCTCTCGAACATGGGTATCCTTAATCTCCAGCACATTTTCAATCATATCCTGAAGAGCATTCAGTAGAATAACATAAGAATAGATGTTAAACGAAAAACTAATATATTACAAAAGTAATACCTGCTCCTCTTCTTCAATGGCACCACTTAATTCTGCACCTCTTAGCATCAGTTTTAACTCATCTTCAGTAACATATGGTTCGCTAACAGAAAAAAGCCAAGAGATTACAACTAGGACTCACAGACTTTTTAACAAGGAGAAACGCATGACAATCCAGCAAATGGAACTAAATATTATTGTTTACCATCTCAAAAGCTATAAAAGATACCAAAATAAGTCTAGTGTGATGCATACATACCTCCTCCCTTTTAGACCAAGAATTTTCAGTATTCCCATCGACAGAAATGTGACTATTCTTCCGACAGGATATAATATTAAGGAAAGCCACGCCACTGGCCTGACCTATTTACAGTCAGAAAACATTAGCCATGTCTTCCTTTTACTACCCACAGATGAGAGATCTTAACTATTTCCTATCATAAGGGTCACAATGAAAAAAGACAACAGGTATCCTCATAAATTTTGCTTAGAGTGAACCAATGCCACTTTATTCAAACTTACCACAAGCCTTGCAACTTCTTGAGCATTGTGCACAGCAACACTTTTTGGAGTAATCTCAGTCAGGAGTAAAATAGCCACCTATGCAGTAATTCAAGTATGAAAATTCTTAGGAAGCAATAATAATCTCACATAGAAAAAAGAGAGCTATTTTATTAAACCAAACAAAGGATTTAAAAGTTATGGGAATGAAAAAGTGTTGAAACAATTATACGTACCGTCATCAATCCAGTGGCTGCGCTAACACCAGCTTCCCCAAATATAGCTGTTGCTGCTTCGGTGACCAGGGCAGTTGCCGCAATATTCACAACACTAAGACCAACCACAAGACCTAAGATAAGAGACAAAGTTTCAAGCAATTCTCTGAAGAAAAATTGCATCTAGGAAAAAAGCAGTACGTTGTTCCAATAAGTATAGTCGTCAAGAATCTGGTGACATCACTCCGGAGCATTCTGAATACACCATTTTCTGGCTCTTTTTCAGCCAACTCACGCACCTGACAAAACAAAATTAGAACATTAGAGACCACGGGAGACACGAAGACTAAATGCGACAAAATGTCCTCTCAATAAAGAACCAGGAATAACATCTCATAATTGTAATTGCCTCCAAAGAATCTCAAATTCAAATCTGTGGAAATTTCATGTTTCATAATTAGAACAACATATTATTGCCAATAAATCCTTTTGAAGTTTGTCTTCCAATAAAGTGATTCAAGAGAATATAAAGATCAAAATAAATCAATACTGTGCTACATTTTTCAGCATTGGCACCACTAAATCAATCAGACAAAAAGATATTACAAACCAGAACCACAATCTGATTTTACCTTCCACGGCCACAGAGTCGTAATGGATGTCTCCGCCATAGAGAAGAATGCTGAGAGGCTTAGCAACGCAGCCAGTATTAGACCTTGCTCTCTAAGAACCCTAAGAACCTGGTAAATTTTTGGCAAAGCATTCTTGAACAACACAACGGTCTGTCCAAATACGTCATGGCCTGCTTCCACCACACCAGCCGATGATGCCAAACCTTTCTGGCAACCATACAAGAAAATTCCACACACTACAGCTCCTATAACAATTCCACGTTTCAGCAAAACCTTAATTGACTCTAGCTCCTTTTCGCCAGAATCCAAATTTTGTTGACTACCCTCATTACATTGACTTGAGCTAAACAGCGTAAAGCGACTTCTATAGCTAAATTCACAACTTGGTCGAAACTTTAAACTCAAAATGGAGTTTTTAGAAGAAATCAACGCCACAGGGCAGTGCAGCTCATTTCTGGGAAGAAATCTTCCTGAAAGCTTCGACTTTTGACCATATCTCTTCAAATTAGAGGTTCTAGTGCCAATGATAGATCGACCCAGAACCGATAACTCAAGTGCCATACTCGTCGTTATAAGAAATCTGATAATAGAACAAAAAAACAGAGTACCAGAGAAACCTCGCTGAATATTTCTCTCCGGTATGTAACGTGTGTGAAGAGCTCAAGTATGAAGACGGCTCTTCCTTATTAAGTCAATTCTGTAAATACGTATAAAATTGGTAAACCAAAAGGATAGTTATGTGTTTAGCCAAAGCAAAATGGAGAGTTTGAAAGAGAGAAGTAGGGTTCATAGCGAAACCTCTCCGGTTGCGCGAAAAGCCGATAATGGTATTTTTTTTTTCAGACCAAAGTCTATGAGCAAGTGTGGCAGATATGGTTAAAATGACACTAATACCCTTACCGCATCTACCAACCAGGCAATTGCGGAAAATGGTCTTACTAAACCGTTCCGATTTTTTCAATTAACAGACCAACCCGGTTTGCGCTTTTAAAGAAACTATTAATGCTCTCTATTCGTATCAATCAATAATATCTTAAAGGAATTTATAAGAGTAATTTGATAGAGTGCCTTTGTTTATTTTTTCTTGATCTGTATAACCTTATTTTGGAAAATATAAATTCATATAAATTTCATATTTTGGAGAAAAAAAAAGTCATACAAAATAGAAAACAGGGGTCATTTTGGCCTTATTTCTCATTTATAATCTCTTGAAGCAAGAAAATAAACATTCTGAGTTCATATAGGGTTGGCTCACATTCTAGAATGCGAAACTTAAGAATTGAAGTTTGAATCAAACACTATGAAAAAATGACGAGGATTCATCCGAAACTATCAAGTCTTTGAATGCAAAGTGCTCTCAATCATTATTTCTCTACAACTGTTCCTGACAAATGCAAAACTGAAAATAGTGAATCTCTCTCATAACCATGTATATCACTAGTATATGTGATGTGACGTTACGTTGTAGAATATTTAGTACAATAACTTGTGCTGGAAACACACAATTTACTATGATTGCTGGAATTGAAACCAAAAGGCTTAATTTGATAATAATAAAACCAAAATAAAAAGGCGAAAATGGAGACAATTAAACAAGTTCAATGCGACTTTATTCAAACACGTAGATAAAAGGTCATATGTCGTGATCACCGAATCCATAGAAATCTATCAATTCTTTCAACTCTATCACATTTTCCATATCAATGTCCAGTCCAGCAAGTGCATAATCTAGACACAGAAAAGAACATATAAAAATTTCAAGACCCGTGTCCTTATCTGGTCGGCTGAAGCATACGGAATACGGCAACGATTCTGGCATACAGCGCAAATATGTCTAGTGATAGAATTGTTGGAAATAACGTTCATCAGACGGGAATCGCGATGGAATGTAGAACCAGACTTTAGATAAATGGTGTCGCCGAATATGCATTGAAGGTGGATCGTGGTGCAGCATTTGTTGCATGTGTAAAACCATTTTCCGGAGTCTATTTTTTGCTCACATAATTCACACCAGTAGAGACCAACATCCTCAGTTTCTCCATAGCAAAGAGAAAGAGGATGCTTATCATGTTTATAGTGCAACTCGGCAGGAAGTGTAGCACATTTATAACACATTGCAAAATCATCACATTCAGTACACTGCAGACGAGTATAGCGGAATCTTCCGTTACACATCGTGCAGCTATTAATCATTCCCAATCCAAAGGATATTGAACTAAAAATGGGATGTTCATGACTTTTATGGCTGAAATAATGAGGGACTAAAATGCACCTAAGATCTATGTGACACTCATCACTCACACACTTTTGTTCAACGCACATATACCGGAAACCAGTGGATATTCGACTACAAGCTGAACAAGTCATGTGATCATTGTCGTTTTGAGGAGAGGGGTCAAGGAAAAGAGTGTGCTTATGCAACGCGTGATCTAGTTTTCGAGGAAGACCAGCACATACCTCGTGGAGAGCGTAATCACATTGCATACAGTTGTAGAAACAACCAAAATAGATAGGAAGGATGCACGCCTCACATTGCTTGTAGGCTTCTCGGACCATATCGTACTTTTCCAGCTTTAGATAATGGTCATGACAGAAATACTCTATCAGATCATCACCCACTTTGGTGAATGATGCAACATCTTCAATTTCTTCTGATCTTTCAGTTTCCCATTCGAGTTCTCTTCCATCCCAAACTTCATCATGTGTTGCACATTTGGAATGCATTACATAAGAGCAGTCTTCTACATCATGATTGCACGAATAGTGGCCGAATCTGGTATCAACTGCCCTGTAACAAACCCGGCATCGCATGGTTGCTGGTGTACGATAAGGAGTGAAAAAAAGACGGTGTGGATGGCGTGTGAGCTTAATGACACGTGGTAAAGTGATACAATTCTCATGAACCACGTAGCTGCATTGAAAACAAGTATAACTTGCCTCTGATGCACTAACCAGTCCACAAGCATCACATGGACCTAAAAGTGGTCGCGGTAGTAATAAAAGTGAATGGTGATGGTTTTTTGGGTTTGTGATGGTAAGAAGTGGATTTTTTTCGGAGCAAGTTAAATCCAAGCAAAAGCCACAAATAGAGCAACTATAAACCCATGTATCGGGTTTGGTCCCACACCAACTGCATCTGTCAAATATTAAAGAACACTGAGTTTGAATATGGTTGTTGATTCGAGTGAGGGTGAGAGGATGTTGGAGGTGATATGGGTGTGTTATCTTGTCGAGATAAAGCTGACAATCCCTGTGAAAATCCACATCGCAGGTGTTGCAGTGGTAGTAAAATTTCAGGAAAGAATTCACACTCGCGCATATATAGCAATCCGACTGAATGGTTTCACCGATTCCAGTAGAGATTTTATGAGGGTGAGCGGGATGAGATAAAGGGCATCGGACCTTCTCTCCCAGTATTTCTTCTAGTTTTACCATTTCTCTACAACTTATCCTCGTAACTTCGTAAGAAAATAGATCCAAAAGAATATCGGTTATAAAGAACTAAATATACAACACTGAAAATATTTTTTTATTTTAATGACTATTTTTACAAATTAAAATACATGCAGACACACAGATCCTATACATAACGTTCATCTCGTTTAGAATCTAAAGCATAGGCATTATAATAATGCCAAGCAGTTAATAGAAGCTGTCACGCTAAGAATAAAATAAGTAAGAAAAGAGGGCTGGTCATTGTTTATTTGGATATATGTATTGAATCTCAAAAAAAAAACCCATAACTAGGCTGGCTGTTAGGCTGTCCATCTCACGACCATTGACTTTTGATATTATGGACCTGACTTCTAAATAAGAACAAGGACACTGACATGTGAAGGCATTATAATAAGACCAAAGTGCTAACAAATGCTGTCACGATCTACGTTAAGAATATCCTGAGAATATTACGTTAAGACCGAAGTGCTAACAAAAACAAGGAAAAGTCATTTTTTTTATCCTAAAAGATGTATCAAAAACAAGGCTTCCTCCACCGAACATTGACTTTTGTGTTTTGATATTATGGACTTGGCTTGTAGATGTCGTTGACATTTTTCTAGTTCTTCGTGTTCGGTCCATTTGTGTTATTCGTTTTAGTTGAGATGAAATTTAAGTCAATGAGAGCTGAAGATCAAATAAAAACAATCAATATTCAATAATGTAACATCTTTTATTGCACTAATTTGAAGAAGCGACACAGAAGCATCGTCATCATCAAGAAAATGTTTATTACAGTCTATAACTAAGAACACAAGCTTTAAACAAAACTACTAAATGTTTCTTCTTGTGAATCATAATTCAGACAATTTAGACTCCGAATTCATGCTTCCTAAGTTTTTTTTTTCGTCGTAATCATCAAGAAAATGGAGATTTAAGCCCAACCCAACTGTTGTTGGCTTCAATCAACAACTGGAACTAGATCTTGCAGTGTACTCAGCCACGAGCTTGGAAAAAGATGAAGACTTATTTTCCAGCAATCTCACCGGCGTATCATACTCCTCAATGATACCTGCACATAGAACAAAACCAAACACTTTCAATTTATGTGCACACATATTTTATTGAATGATTTGGGTTTTTTTTTTCCAGACAAACCATTGCTTAGAAGCAGAACCATGTCACTGTCAATCACCGAAGATATCCTGTGTGCAATAGTTATCACTGTACAATCTGAGAAATGTTCTCTTAACGTTTTCTGAATCAGATTGTCAGTTGCAGTGTCAACAGAAGCAGTAGCTTCATCAAGCACCAAGATTTTGCTTCTCTTGAGAAGAACTCTCCCTAGACACACTAGTTGCCTCTGACCCATACTCCAATTCTCTCCATTCTCACTCACAGATGAGTCCAGCTTTTGCTCTTTCTTCCTCACCTCATCTCCTAGTTGGCACTTGTCAAGAGCCTATAACACAGCACAAACAGTACTCAAGACTGAACATTTGTTTAAACTAAGTTAAAGATGTAACAGTTCTGCTTTCAAAAATTAAACCAACCCACCTCCCAGATTTGATCATCTGTGTACTCTTCAAGAGGGTCCAAGTTACTTCTCACTGTTCCCTCAAACATGGTTGGATCTTGAGGTATAATACTTAGTCTTAAACGCAAATCATGCAACCCAATGGTCAATATATTCACTTCATCTATCCTTATTTCTCCACCTGAAGGTTCTACAATGCGGAAGAGAGTTTGTATCAAAGTTGATTTCCCGCTTCCTGTCCTTCCAACAATTCCTGTTCTTAAACCTCCTTTGAATGTGCATGTTATTCCTCGTAACACAAGAGGCATATGTGGAGCATATCGGACCTATCAATGTGTCAAATAAGTCCAAGTGTGCATAAAACAAGTATGCATGATAGGGAAAAGGTAAAGACAGGTACCTGAAGATCACGGATTTCAACATCTCCACGTGAAGGCCATGACTGTTCAGGTCGGTTTGATTCTATCACAAGAGGTGGTTCACTAGGAACATTTGCATACTGAAGAATCCTCTCAACCGATATGATTTTGTTCTCCAGATTACAGAAAGTCCAAATTAACCAAGCTTGCAGGGTATTCAAACTGAGTCCATAAGTCACAGCTAATCCCGCGAGACTTGGATCAATCACTCCGGTAGGTACGGAGACCAAGAAAACGAGTGAAAACACAAATGTAAGTGAAGATAACATATCAAGGCGGAAGCAAAGCCATTCCATTGCTCCAGCTGTATAGAATTTAGGCCTAGAGTAACCATCACTTAGCCTCATGTTGTCAGAGCGGAACCTTGATTCTTGACTGAAACTCCTGATGGTTGTCGCCCCTGAAATCGTCTCAGAAAAATGCTGAATTAGAGGAGCTTTGCATACTCCAACTAACCGCGAAAGTTCTCGTGCTGCAGATATGTAATACCGCTGAAAAGTTGAAAGTTTTTTGTCACAACTTCATCACTCAACTATTATGGAGGACTAGATTGTAAAGTTTATTGGTGAGTACCTGATACCATATGGATGCAGCAACCACAGGGATGAAAACGAGAAAAACCAGCCAAGAAACCTGAGACATAACTCCAATGATTCCAATAAGCTGAATGACTGTGATAGCAACTGATCCAAATTGATACGGCATTTCCAAATCCACAGCAGATTGGTCAGTAGAAGCCTGTAGAAGCAAAGACACATTGATTAACAAAATAAACATAAATGGAAAATCCTCAAATTACTATAGTGGATGCAACATACTCTATTCATGATTCTTCCACTCGGAGTGGAATCAAAGAAAGACATGGGAGATCGGAAAATGCAGTGATGCATTTTATGAAACAGTTCAGTGGCAGTCTTGTAACCAGCGGTGACAAGAAGTGTGGCTCTTACAAGAATGCAGAGGGAACTTCCAAAGGCTAAAGCCACATACACAATCATTAATGTGGAAAGTTTCACAGGAGCTTGTACATCTTTAGAAACGGGAGTAGCCCAAGCCATCCAGTAGTTGCTTCCAATCTGTAGAAGCTGAAAGAGAACTTGTGCCAACAATATTAAAGGCACAAGAGCTCCTCCGTACGCCAATGTGATATATTTCCAGTATACAGCCAAAGCTACACTACCTTTCTCCCTCTCTTCCTCTTGAACAAGTTGTCTTTGAGGCTCCCCAGAGTCTACTTTATCGTTCTTCAGATCTTGACTTTCTAGTTTCTCATCGAAACCAATAGCATCTCTTACAACACCATTCTCTTCTCCTAAAGCTGATTTCTCAGAAACAGAATTAGCCTCAACTGAACCTACTACTGCTAGAGCCTCCTGATGCGCACCTATAAGCTCCATGAAATCTGTTCCAGACTTGAGGATATCATTGTATTTTCCAGCTTCGCTTATTCTCCCATCTTTCATGACCTGCAGCATACATAAGATTAAGACAGTCAATTTGGATGACTGCATTTATCCTAAGTGCTACAAAATGATTTGAAGAAGGCAGAGAAGATAAGATAAAAGACAGTATTCACATACCAGTATAAGATCAGCAGCAGGTAAGAACTCAACTTGATGAGTTACATATATAACCGATTTGGAACACAACAGCCCCAGCAAAACTTCCTGAAAGAAGTGTGAGAAACAAAATCAATTTGATGCCTCATTGTTTACAAAAGGAGAAATCATATTCACACAAATGGCTAAGACAGAATATTGTACCTTAAAGAGATGTGACCCTGTGTGTGCATCCACAGCACTAAAAGGATCATCGAAGAGATAGATATCCGCATCTTGGTAGAGAGCACGTGCAATCTGTATCCTTTGCTTTTGTCCACCACTCAAATTGATACCGCGTTCTCCAATGACAGTCTGATCACCGAATGAAAGTATCTCCAGATCTTTATTCAAAGAACATGCTTCAAGCACCTTTTCATATCGTTCTCTTTCCATAGGCTTACCAAACAAGATGTTGTCTTCAATCTTACCGCTCTGAATCCAAGGAGATTGTGCAACATACGCTTTTGTCCCACAAACTTTAATACTTCCAAATATCTTGGGTACTTCTCCTAGTATAGATGAAAGTAAGCTTGATTTCCCTGAGCCAACAGTACCACAAACTGCAACCTTCATCCCGGGAAAGACTTTGAAATTTATGTCTTTTAGAGTCGGGTTAGCGGATGAGACATCCCAAGATAAAGTGCTGTTGATCACTTCTACTGCCATGTCTGAACTTCCCTTGGGAAGCCTCTCTACAATGTCAGGCTGTAAGTTGTCCATACAAAGATAGGATGCAAGTCTATCAAGAGAGACTTTTGTTTGCACAATCATGGAGATAGTGTCAGGAAGATTGTAGATAGGTTCTTGTAGAATTCTGAAGGTTGCAAGCGCGGAGAGTATCTTTCCTGATTCAAGGGGAATTCCAAGAAGTATACAAGCACCAAAAGTGCAGACTGAGACTATAGTAGGAGCTCCCCAGAAAACAAAGCTTATAACAGCCGAGTTATACACATACTTTTTCAGCCATCCTTCCTCAGATTTACGAAGATCGTATATCTTGGACAGAAACTTCATTTCCCACCCTTGAAGTTTGAGAATCCTCATGTTTCTTAAGATCTCAGATGTTGATTTCATCCGGTTATCCTTAGCTTCCATTAACTTCTCCTGAAACCTCTCTTGCATTCTCCCAAATGGGAAATTCACAAGCATTACTAGAATGGTAGCAACTAAAGCCGCTATTGATGCTAGTCCAAGATTTCTATACAAGATCCACAGAGCTAGACCAACTTGTAACAAAACCATCCATGGATCATGCATGTACCAACTAAAGTTACCAATCCTCTCAGCATCCACAGTCATGAAATTTATAATCTCCCCACTTGTGCGTCCTTGCTTTGACTGGCATGAAAGGGTCAGACTCTTTTCATATATCATTGCGACCAACGCGGATCTCATCCTAATACCAACCTTCTGTAACCTAAAGAACCAATGTCTCTGCGAAAGGCACTCCACAAGCTTAGCCACAAAGAAAGTAGTGACTAGCACATACCCCTCATTGTTGTACAGTCTACGTCCATTAAGGTATTGAACGAGAGTATCAATGAGTGCTGGCCCAACATATGATGCGACCGTGTAGAGGCAAGCTAAGAATGCAGTCACTAGAATCTCCCACTGAGCTGAAAAATACAACGCTTTTATAAGCTTGAACGTTGTCACACTACTTCTCTCGCCCCCATCTGATGATTCAAGCATACTCCTAAACATAGGAGCTAGCCCAATTACGCTGTCACTATCATGAAGCTGCGGAACATCTTCTAGATCAATGGCTTTCTTGTTTCCAAGGTCTATCAATGGACTCATCCATGAGAAAGTCAAAAGACTAAGAATGCCAGCTCTCGAATAAGGAGTAGCCACATCATTCCCATTGCTTTTATCTAACGCTACGCTACCACCACTACCACCGTTCAACAGAGGTTCTTCCAAAATTCCATTGCTGTTGCTTCCAGCTTTCTTGAAGAAAGCCACATAACCGAGAAACAAAGCAGCACTAAAAGCAACTATATCGTACACTAGAAGGTGAACAGATACGGTTTCGTGTCTCTTGTACAGAACAAAGTCTACCACAAGAGAATAGCAAGAAACCACAAGATAGAAAACCAACCAAATCCTAAGTAAAAAGGGAGACTTTTGATGCTCATAATCCCGGCAGCTATGCAAACAAATCGACAAAAAAACCCAAGCAACCGTTGCCAATAGAAACCCAATGGAAGAAACTAACTGGTCATTATCTGACCAACCACTCTCGTACCAATAGAAACCACTCAACAACATCAACACGAGATAAAGAAGAGACAGGACTGAACCACAAAACAGAGCCAACCTAAACCCAAAATCTCTCTTTTCCTTAAAACTCTCCCTAACAACGTAACCATCATTTCCCCTTATTTTCTTACGCACCCATGAACAAAACATGACTAGTAACAAAACCGCATGTAAGAAACCATAAACCCATCTAAGAAAAAGAGGTTTCAGAAGAAAAGACCTTGAATCCAAAGGCATAATAGATTCTGAAAACGACAACAACATTGCTAACATACCCCTGTGGCTCGTGGAATCAAGAAAGTCCATGGCTTTGCTCTTCAATCTCTCTCTGTTCTCCAATGGTTTTGAGACAATATTGAGTCGTAATAGTTAATTATTTGGTACAGAGAATTCAAGGAGGAGAGTACTTATAGAAGGAGAGAGTGGTGATGTAGACAGTATCCCTTGCAGAGCACGCTCACAAAACCAAGAGGAAGAAGGAAGACTAAACAAACCTCTCTCGCTATCTCAAACCCCACCACTTGTGGCCACTTTGGTNATCTTTTATAAAAACCTTCAAAATTATATATATAAAAAAAAAACTAAAGTTGAAAAATCAAATATGTTGCAGATTGTTAGCAACAAAGAATATTCTTGTAATATCTCTTTATTTCTGGTACATATATATCTTAATATAACATGATTTATTGCCAAAAGATTTCTTATGAATTTTAAAGAAGAAGAAGCAAATTTGGTTTTTGATATTATATATAATACGATAATATACCTCTTGTTTGGTTATCAAGTTGAAATACAATTGTTTTTTTTTTCTGCTTTAATTTCTGTTAATTTAAGCGAATTCATTGGGAGAAAAAAAAACAGTTTTTATTTATTTATGTATAAGTGTAGCTGCAAAAGCTTTACCCTACTTTGTGGCTACTGCCCCAATTTTTCCAAAGCAATTGATCTGACTTTTCAACTACAATCCAAAGTATCTGATGATAGAATTTGCTTTTTAAAGCTTTATTTTATTTTTTTTTGCTTAAAGATTTTAAAAAGATTCATTTCCTTTTTAATAAAGTTTCGTTTTCTTTTCATTCTTTAGGAAATAGCTTCATTAATAGTTTTTTTTTAATAAAACAATTAAGCTTCATTTTCATCTTTTATTTTTCTTTTTAGTTTTATAAATAGCTTTATTTTCTTCTTCTGTACATTTTTTTGTTTACATGGACGTACCATGCCATAGATGAAAACAACTTGTTAATTTGAAACAATAACCTTCGCGTAGTAATAAGATTTAAATGTTTTAAGTACAGAAAAAAATTATGTAAAAAAGTATAATTCATTGACAGAAAAATATATAAAAAATATTTAGAAACCATTGGCTGGACTTGTCCTAATACTAAGGTCTAAATGTAACTGAAAATTTCTCATATTGTTGTATAAAAAAGTATATACTATATATATTGAAATAAGGTGTGATTCGCAACGCAGAGTCCACCCAACAAGTATATTATCATATTTTTGGGATTAAGACATTTTGGTAAATGAAAACAAATTATTTAAAGTTATTGAATATTTGGGAACTTGTCTTGTCTCATTGTGCACAAAATTCTTGGGAAGGAAAACAAAGATTCATAGAGGATTGCGCTGCAAGGAAGTGATAAGTCTCTGTTCCTTGTCAGTCACTGGCTTGGCTACTAGTCTTTGATTGTCCATAAAGTCAAAGTCTACTTAGTTTTTTAACATGTCTTTGTCCAAAATATTATTTTTGCCACTTCATTTATGCCACTTTCATTGAAGTTTCATTAGCTACAATAGTCAAGCACAAACGTACGTTCACATATTACATAGAAACACGACAAAGGCAAGACGACTAAAACTTATTTGGTCCCATTTTTATGGATTTTTTATTCTAGCAGCTTCTTCTGGACCTGGAATCTGAACTCGTTGTGTACTCAGCCACAAGTTTTGAGAATGAAGACGACTTGTCTTCAAGCAATCTTGCTGGTGAATCATGTTCTTTAATAAGCCCTGCACTTAGGATACATAAACAGTTTTGATACAAGTCTTTTGATTATAAAAACGCAAATAGAGAAGTGTATAAACAAAGTCCGACCTTGGTCTAGAAGCAGGACCATGTCGCTGTCTATAACAGAGGATATTCTATGTGCGATTGTTATTACTGTACAGTCTGAGAAATGTTGTCTAAGTGTCTCCTGAATTAGATTATCAGTGGCTGTATCTACAGAAGCAGTAGCTTCATCCAGAACCAATACTTTGCTTCTCTTTAGCAACACTCGTCCCAGACACACTAGTTGTCTCTGTCCAACACTCCAGTTCTGTCCATTCTCACTTACTGAAATACAAGAGATTCCTTTTATCACAATTCACATGTGTTTAAGAGATTCAACATGAATCTTTCTGACAATAGTTTGATTAATACTAACCAGGTGAATCTAGCTTTTGTTCTTTCTTCCTTACTTCATCCCCAAGTTGACACTTGTCCAAGGCCTGAAAAGAAAACACATGTGAGAAGCTTCCTTTTGCTTCTATCTGCAGAAACATAGAAAGAAAAAAGAGCCAACGAACCTCCCATATTTGGTCATCAGTGTATTCCTCAAGAGGGTCCAAGTTACTACGAACCGTGCCTTCAAACATGGTTGGATCTTGAGGTATGATACTTAGTCTGGAACGCAGATCATGCAGCCCAATGGTCAAGATGTTTATTCCATCTATTCTGATTTCTCCTGCTGTAGGCTCCACAATCCTAAAAAGGGTTTGAATTAGAGTGGATTTGCCACATCCGGTTCTTCCAACGATTCCTGTTTTCAAGCCTCCAGGAAAAGTGCATGTCAATCCACGTAGCACCATAGGCAAATGTGGTCCATATCGTACCTGCAGATTAGAGATGGTAATCTCTCCATGATATGGCCAAGATTTCTCTGGCCGAGTTGATTCAATCACAAGAGATGGTTCACTTGGGATATCTATGTACTGGAGCATTCTCTCAACGGATATCATTTTATTCTCAAGATCACAAAGTGTCCAAATTAAAGTGGCTTGCAGGGTATTTAGATTGAGTGAATATGTAATCGCCAATCCTGCAAAGCCTTTAAGAAGGAAAAGACGTAAAAGTTTTTTAGTTGTACATCTAAACCAAAACAAAATAAATGATAAATGGGTGGTGACTTACTTGGATTAATGACTCCTTCAGGGGCAGAAACTAAGATAATAAGCGAACAAACAAATGCGATAGTGGATAAGAGTTCAAGACGGAAGCAGAGCCATTCCATTGCACCTGTTGAATGGAACCTCAGCGTAGAAAAACAATCACTATGTCTCATGATGTCACTGCGGAATCTTTGTTCTTGATCAAAACTCCTGATAGTTGTTATCCCTGAAAGTGTTTCAGAGAAATGATGTACCATTGGAGACCTGCTTATTCCACCTAATCTTGCTAGTTCCCGAGCTGCAGATATGTAATATTGCTGTGTACATAGATCAAATCAATACGTAAGAGTGAGAACCAAAAGAAAATTAGTATGTTTCATACTAACAACTAAAAAGCTAAAGATTGATATAAGACTTTCAGATTTATGAACATTACCCGGTACCAGGCGCATGCAGCGACAACAGGGATGAAAATGATAAGGACCTGCCAAGCGACTTGTACCATCACTGCTATAATCCCCAAAATGTTAATAGCTGCAGTAGCAACATATGCAAATTGACTGGGTAATCTCAAATCCGCAACACTTTGGTCTGTAGAAGCCTAAACCAAGATTAAAAACAGAATAATCAGGTGAATGAGTTTTTGTAGGACCTCATTTTGAAGTAACCATAAATTGAAGTTACTTACTCTATTCAAAATTCTCCCCATTGGTGTGGCATCAAAGAATGACATGGAGGCACGGAAAATGCTAAGATGCATTTGGGTAAAGAGTTCAGTAGCTATCTTGAAACCAGTATTTGCAACCAGCAAAGCTCTGACGAGTATGCAGAAGGAGCTCGCGATCGCTAGTAGTACATAAACTAGAATCAATGTGAAACCACTGACAGGAGGTTCTGTATCCTTGGAAACAGGAGTCACCCAAGTCACCCAATAGTTGCTCCCAATGTTTAGAAGCTGAAAGAGAATCTGTACTAGCAGTATAAAAGGAATAACTGCCCCGCCTTGTGCTAGTGCCATGTATTTTTTATAGACAGTGAACCCAACTTTGCCCTTCTCCCTTTCCTCTTCTTGAACTAGTTGTCCGGTTGGCTTGTTACCCAAATCTTTCTCCTTTTTTACTTCGTCAACGAGTACTTCGTTTTCTTTATTTGTTGTTGATTTTGCAGAAACATTGCCTGTTTCATATGAATCAACTGTTGCTAAAGCATCGGTGTGAGCTCCTACAAGTTCCATAAAATCTGTTCCCGAATCAAGAAGTTCACTGTATTTCCCTGCTTGTGTTATCTTGCCATCTTTCATGACCTACCAAAATTATTATAAATTCATAAATATCTGATTAGACAATGCATAGGAAATACGGTGAAGCGTTAAGTCCCAAACCAGTATAAAATCAGCTTCAGGCAGGAATTCAACTTGATGAGTGACATATATGACTGTCTTGTGTCTCAGTAGCCCCAGCAGAACTTCCTGTTCAAAAGAACAATAAAAATGAGAGATCATATCAAATAAGCCAACATAAAGTAGATTGTATGATTTTTATGTACATCAAGATTGAATGCATTTTACCTTAAAGAGATGTGATCCGGTATGAGCGTCTACTGAACTAAAAGGGTCATCAAACAGATAAATATCTGCGTTTTGGTATAGAGCACGAGCTATCTGTATGCGTTGCTTCTGCCCACCACTTAAATTGATACCTCTTTCCCCAATAACAGTCTGGTCATGGAACGGAAGAATCTCCAAGTCTTTATTCAAAGAACATGCTTCAAGCACCCTCTCGTACCATTCTCTTTGCATTGGCTTACCAAACAGAATGTTCTCTTCGACTTTGCCGCTTTGGATCCAAGGAGATTGTGCAATGTATGCTTTTCTTCCACAAACTTCAAGATTTCCAGATATTTTGGGAACTTCACCAAGTATGGATGAGAGTAAGCTTGATTTCCCCGAGCCTACAATACCACAAATAGCTACATTCATCCCCTGAGAGACTTTGAAATTCAGGTCCCTCAGTGTCGGGATTGGGGAAGACTCATCCCAGGAGAAAGTACCGTTGCTGATTTCCAGGGCTATTTCTGAACTTCCACTAGGAAGCTTCTTCACAACATCTTGCTGTAAATCATCTAGACTGAGAAAAGATGCAATCCTATGAAGAGATACTTTCGTTTGAACAATCATCGAGATTGTTTCGGGAAGTTTGTAAATTGGGCGTTGCAGGATACGGAAAGTTGCAAGAGCCGCCAGTATCTTCCCTGATTCAAGAGGAATCTTCAGCAATATACAGGCACCAAAAGCTGTTGCAGATATGAAAGAAGGTGAGGTCCACAAAACAGAGCTGATAGCAGTTGAGTTATACACAAATTTCTTAAGCCAACTTGCTTCAATATGTCTAAGTTCAAGAATCTTAGAAAGAAACTTCATCTCCCATCCCTGAAGTTTAAGAATCCTCATGTTCAGTAAGACTTCCGATGTTTTCTTCATCCTGTTGTCTTTGGACTTCATCAAATTACTCTGAAATTTCTCTTCCATATTTGCAAAAGGAATATTTGCCAGCATAAATAAAATAGTTGCAGGAAAAGCTGCGATTGATCCCAATCCGAGGCTTTTGTACAATATCCATAAGGCTAAACTAATTTGTAGAACAAATATCCATGGATCATGCATAAACCAAGTGAAAGCACCAATCCTGTCAGCATCTACTGCCATGAGATTTATAATCTCGCCACTAGTGTGTCCTTTCTTTGAATGACATGGAAGAGTCAACCCCTTTTCGTAGATCATCGAAACCAGAGCTGATCTCATACCAAGCCCAGAATTCCCCCCTCTGAAAAACCAATGCCTCTGTGTTTGGCATTCCACAAGCTTAGCAACACAAAAAGTTGTCACTAACACATAACCTTGGTTTTTATATTGTCTGTTACCATTGAGGTACTGAACGAAACTATCCATGAGATACGGTGCAACATAGCAAGAGATCGTGTAGACAAAAGCAAACAGAGCTGACAAAACAATATCTCGCCACACTGAGAGGAAGAGTGCCTTGATTAGCTTAAACGTAGTGATCGTTCTTTCACCATCGTCCCATCTAAGTTTGCTTCTAAATTTCCAAAATAGGCTCTCAGCTCTGTCACTACGATCAACTTGAGGAACATCCTCGCTGTCTATGATTTTCTCATTTCCTAAGGCAATCAACGGACTCATCCAAGAGAAACTAACGAGGCTTAGAATCCCAGCTTTTGAAAAAGGTGTAGTGACCTCTTTATTCTCACTAGATTCAGCACTGCTCAAGAGTGGTTCTACGAGAAGGTTGATCCTTTCACATTCTTCTTTCTTCCACAAGCACGAACAACAGAGAAACAAGCCAGTGCATACTCCCACCAAATCAGACAATAAAATGTAAACAGACACCAGTTCCTGCTTCTTGTATTGAATGAAGTCTAACACAAGACGGTAGCAAGAAATCATGAAATAGAAAACCCACCAGATTCTAAGTAAAAATGGTAACTTTTTCTCCAGAGAATTTATGTTCACACTATGCAAGAAGATAGAGATGGCACCCCAAGTAAGTGCGGCAAACAGAAGATCTAGAAGAGCCCAATAATTTGTATGCCAGTGGACGAAACTTAACAACAAAAAAACAGAATAAAACACAGACAATGAGACACAGCACACATAAACCAGTTTACTATACGATAAAGACATGTTTTTAAAGCCTTCATTCACTAAACCATCACTGTTTTCACAAGCTACCCTCTTCTTGAAAACCCATGAACCAAAAAGAATAAACAACATGAGAAAATTCAAGAAACAAGAGAGTACTGAGAAGTAGATAGGCTGAAGGAGAAAAAAATCGAAAAGATTCTCCATCAGAAAAATGAGTATTGAACAAAATGATGACTCTTGTGACTGACTGGATTGATGGATATATTAAGCTATTGAGGTCAATAAATAATACTACTTTCAAAGACCAAGACGAGTACAAGACAAAATATTATATATATTAAGTACGACGCAGCAAGCAACCTTCCAAACATGAATTTTATAATGTTTAAAAAGCGTTTGCAATCACCTTCGTAGAAACTACCGTATGATGATATTCAATGAATGATCGACCAAAAGGTATTGGGAATAAAAGAATGAGCATCTGGGCACATAAGACAGATGAAGAAGCAGATCCATCAAAATTTGACCGACACATAAGAAAAATTAACCTTTTTCAGCAACATGTTTGAACAGAAGCAGCTGATACATATAATCTTACTGATGGGTTATAAGTACTCCAGAGTGCTGGACAATGATAAATTCTCCTTCTTTCCCACCAATTCGATCAAAGAAATCAGATGACCTCTGAATTCAACAATAGCAATCGAATATAAACACTACAATTTCACTGCGTTGTATAATCTATAAGCTAATTCGAAAATTACAAAAATTACCAGTCTTGAGGTTGTTGGAACTTGTTTGTTCATCAGCTCTTCCATGTAACCAGTCAACATTCGAGAACGATTTTCCATAAGCAGAAATTCGATTTGGATTTGGCGAAGAAACAGAGAAAGCCAATGTATGGAAACAGGGTTCTCGCAAGAAGCTTTTGTTTCTAGAGATTGAGAAACTCGCCAAGTCTACAAATGTAACGGCTGAAATTAGCGCCGGAGATTCAGAGTTTACCAGAATCATCACTCTCATACTCCCACGGTGAAAGAAGAATAATTTTAGCTGGAGGAAAACAAAAGAGAGACGAGAGAAATGAGAGTAGAAGCGCCTCAATCAGTAAGGCACGAATTTATTATATCTGTGCTTAAACCGTATATTACATTAGTTTCGATTTTGGATAGAAAACACACATGACAGTGCAAATATTATATAACTAGATTGTTTCATGGATGTTTTTATTCTAACAATTTCTTTTGAATCTGAAATCTGAACTAGCTGTGTACTCTGCTACAAGCTTTGAGAATGACGATGATTTGTCTTCCAGCAATCTCCTTGGTGTATCGTGTTCTTCGATAAGCCCTGCATTTAGATATATAACCAACCAATCTTAGTATAAAATCTTCTAATATATAATTAACTCAAGTAAAAGTGTGTTTGTGATCATGAGTTTTCTTTTAACAACCTTGGTCTAGGAGCAGGACCATATCGCTGTCTATAACAGAGGATATTCTATGTGCGATTGTTATTACTGTACAGTCTGAGAAATGTTGTCTAAGTGTCTCCTGGATTAGATTATCAGTCGCTGTATCTACAGAAGCAGTAGCTTCATCAAGAACCAATACTTTGCTTCGTTTCAGCAACACTCGTCCCAGACACACTAGTTGTCTCTGACCAACACTCCAGTTCTGTCCATTCTCACTTACTGAAAATTACAAAACGCACCGGCTTCATTCACTAAATAAGTAGATATATAATGCTTACAAGATTCAAAACTCTAGTTTTATACTAACCAATAGAATCTAGCTTTAATTCTTTTTTCCTTATTTCATCCCCGAGTTGACACTTGTCCAGTGCCTGAAATGAGAGTAACAAAATTGGTATGAGAAGCTTCCTTTTGCTATCTGCAGAAACACAGAAAGAAACAAGAACCAACGAACCTCCCAGATTTCGTCATCAGCGTATTCCTCAAGAGGGTCCAAGTTACTACGAACCGTGCCTTCAAACATGGTTGGATCTTGAGGTATGATACTTAGTCTGGAACGCAGATCATGCAGCCCAATNTCTGAGAAATGTTGTCTAAGTGTCTCCTGGATTAGATTATCAGTCGCTGTATCTACAGAAGCAGTAGCTTCATCAAGAACCAATACTTTGCTTCGTTTCAGCAACACTCGTCCCAGACACACTAGTTGTCTCTGACCAACACTCCAGTTCTGTCCATTCTCACTTACTGAAAATTACAAAACGCACCGGCTTCATTCACTAAATAAGTAGATATATAATGCTTACAAGATTCAAAACTCTAGTTTTATACTAACCAATAGAATCTAGCTTTAATTCTTTTTTCCTTATTTCATCCCCGAGTTGACACTTGTCCAGTGCCTGAAATGAGAGTAACAAAATTGGTATGAGAAGCTTCCTTTTGCTATCTGCAGAAACACAGAAAGAAACAAGAACCAACGAACCTCCCAGATTTCGTCATCAGCGTATTCCTCAAGAGGGTCCAAGTTACTACGAACCGTGCCTTCAAACATGGTTGGATCTTGAGGTATGATACTTAGTCTGGAACGCAGATCATGCAGCCCAATGGTCAAGATGTTGATTCCATCAATTCTGATCTCTCC
Organism: Leavenworthia alabamica; assembly: GCA_000411055.1. Lineage (NCBI taxonomy): Eukaryota > Viridiplantae > Streptophyta > Magnoliopsida > Brassicales > Brassicaceae > Leavenworthia > Leavenworthia alabamica. The sequence goes on from KE157460.1 coordinate 164,484, forward strand.
TGCTGTTGGTTCCACAATCCTAAAAAGGGTTTGAATTAGAGTGGATTTGCCACATCCTGTTCTTCCAACGATTCCCGTTTTCAGGCCTCCTGGAAAAGTACATGTCAATCCACGCAGCACCATAGGCAAATGTGGCCCATATCGTACCTGCAGATTAGAGATGGTAATCTCTCCATGCTGTGGCCAAGATTTCTCTGGCCGAGTTGATTCAATCACTAGAGATGGTTCACTGGGGATGTCTATGTATTGAAGCATTCTTTCAACGGATATCATTTTATTCTCAAGATCGCAAAGTGTCCAAATTAAAGTTGCTTGCAGGCTATTTAGATTTAGTGCATATGTAACCGCCAATCCTGCAAGGCCTTTAAGAAGCAGAATGCCAACAAAGAGGCAGAAGATCTTTAGTAGTGACTGAATCAAAATATAACACTGATTAAGAGGGGGGGCTTACTTGGATTAATGAATCCTTCGGGGACAGAAACTAAGATAATAAGTGAAAGTGCAAATGCGAGAGTGGATAAGAGATCAAGACGGAAGCAGAGCCACTCCATTGCAGAAATGGCATGGAACCTCAGCCGAGAATAACAATCATTAAGTCTCATCATTTCAGAGCGGAACCTTGGTTCTTGATCAAAGCTCCTGATAGTTGTTATTCCAGCAAGTGTTTCAGAAAAATGCTGCACCAAAGGTGATCTGCTTATTCCAGATAGTCTTGCGAGTTCCCGCGCCGAAGATATGTAATATTGCTGCATACATATTTTAAATCAATATCAAGACTTAGATGATAACCTCAAGAAATTTGGTATGATTAGACTCATCAATCACATTATATGTCCATTATCTTATAGTGATTCTATGAGGTATACAAGCCAAACTATGAAGCTAAGCTTTAATCTAAATTTGTCGGTGTTATGAGGAATACCCGATACCAGATGCATGCAGAAATGACAGGGATGAAGACAATAAGGACCTGCCAAGCAACCTGTCCCATCACTCCAATAATCCCCAAAATGTTTATAGCAGCAATAGCAAGATTTGAAAATTGACTTGGTAATCTCAAATCTACGGCACTTTGGTCTGTAGAGGCCTAAATCAGGATTGAAACGACAGTGATCAGAAAAGGATTTTGCAGGATCAGTTTTTGGCATTATCATTACACATAGAGCAAGTAAGAATAGATAGTTCTTACTCTATTCAAAATTCGGCCGATTGGGGTGGCATCAAAGAATGACATGGAGGCACGAAAAATGCGAAAATGCATTTGATTAAAGAGTTCAGTAGCTATCTTGAAACCAGTCATCGCAGCCAGCATTGCTCTAACAAGTATGCAGAACGCACTCGCAGTGGCTAGAACTACATAGACTAGAATCAAAGTAGAGTCACTCACTGGAGGTTTCACATCCTTAGAAATAGGAGTTACCCAAGCCATCCAATAGTTGCTCCCGATGTTAAGAACTTGAAATAGAATCTGTGCAACCAATATAATAGGCACAGGTGCTCCTCCATAAGCCAGTGCCATATACTTTTTGTATACAGTGAACCCAACTTTGCCTTTCTCCCTCTCTTCTTCTTGTACTATCTGTCCTCGTGATGTAGCCATATCATCCTCTTGTTTTTCTTCATCACTGGAAACTTTTTTTTCTTTGTTTGTAGTTGATTCTGCTGAAACAGATCCTTTTTCATATAAATCAACTACTGCTAAGGCATCAGTGTGAGCTCCTACAAGTTCCATGAAATCGGTTCCTGAGTTAAGAATTTCATTGTACTTTCCCGCTTGCATGATCTTCCCATCTTTCATGACCTATCAAAATGAATATTTGATATCATAAATATGTGATTGGATACTGCATTGGAAAGATGGTAGAACAAACAAGTCCCAAACCAGTATAAGATCAGCTTCAGGTAGGAATTCAAGTTGATGAGTTACATATATGACTGTCTTGTTTCTCAAAAGCCCCAGCAGAACTTCCTGTTACAGAAAACAACAAGCGTGAGAGATCATATCAAAATACATATCAGAAGCCAGCACAAAGTAGAAGGTAAGAGTTTTATGTAAAGATAATCAGAAAGAAAATAAGATTATCACCTTGAAGATATGTGATCCAGTATGAGCGTCTACTGCACTAAAAGGGTCATCAAACAGATAGATATCTGCGTTTTGGTAAAGAGCACGTGCAATCTGTATCCGTTGCTTCTGTCCACCGCTTAGATTGATCCCTCTCTCCCCAATAACAGTCTGATCACGGAACGGAAGTACCTCCAAGTCCTTATTCAAAGAACACGCTTCAAGCACCCTTTCGTACCATTCTCTTTGCATTGGCTTACCAAAAAGAATGTTTTCTTCGACCTTGCCACTCTGGATCCAAGGCGACTGAGCAATGTATGCCTTTCTTCCACAAACCTTAAGACTTCCATATAGTTTTGGAACTTCACCAAGTATGGATGAGAGTAAGCTTGATTTCCCCGAACCAACAGTACCACAAATAGCAATGTTCATCCCATGAGGGATTTTGAAACTTATGTCTCTCAGCATTGGGATGGGAGAAGAGTCATCCCAAGAGAAAGCACCATTGCTGACTTCCACATCCATTGTTGAAGTTCCACTAGGAAGTCTCTCAACACCATCTTGCTGCAAATCATCAAGACAAAGAAAAGATGCAATCCTATCAAGAGATACCTTCGTCTGAACAATCATGGAGATTGTATCAGGAAGTTTGTATATCGGTGTTTGCAGAATTCGAAAAGTTGCAAGTGCAGCTATTATCTTTCCCGATTCAAGAGGAATCTTCAGAAGCATACAAGAGCCAAAAGCTGTTGCGGAAACGAAAGAAGGTGCAGCCCAAAAAACAGAGCTGATAGCCGCTGAGTTATACACAAATTTCTTAAGCCAACCTGCTTCGATGCATCTAAGGTCAAGAATCTTGTGAAGGAACTTCATCTCCCATCCTTGAAGTTTAAGAATCCTCATGTTCAGTAAGACCTCGGATGTTTTCTTCATCCTATTATCTTTAGACTCCATTAAATTTGCCTGAAATTTCTCTTCCAACTTTGCCAAAGGAATATTTCCCAGCATAACCAAAAAAGTTGCAGCAAAAGCTGCAATTGATCCTAGCCCAAGGCTTCTGTACAAGATCAATAAGGCTAAACTGATTTGCAAGACAAGTATCCATGGATCATGCATGTACCAACTAAAAGCACTGATTCTCTCAGCATCTACTGTCATGAGATTTATTATCTCACCGCTAGTGTGTCCTTGCTTCGAATAACAGGGAAGGGTCAATCCCTTTTCGTAGATCATCGAGACCAGGACCGATCTCATTCCAATCCCAGCTTTCTGCAACCTGAAGTACCAATTCCTCCGAGCTTGGCATTCTACAAGCTTAGCAACAAAAAAAGTTGTCACTAAAACAACTCCTTCGTTTGTATATTGCCTTTGACCGTTCAGATACTGGACGAAAGTATCCATGAGATACGGTGCAACGTAGCAAGACAACGTGTATAGAAAAGCAAACAGAGTTGACAAGACAATATCTCGCCACACTGAAAAGAAGAGTGCCATAATAAGCTTAAACGTGGTGATCTTTCTTTCACCATTATCCCATTCAAGCTTGCTCCTAAATATCCAAAATAACGCCTCAGCTCTGTCACTATTGTCAACTTGAGGAACATCCTCGCTGTCTAAGATTTTCTCGTTTCCTAAGGCAACCAAATGACTCATCCAAGAGAAACTTACATGGCTTAGAAACCCAGCGTTGGAAAAAGGAGTAACAACCTCATCATCCCCTTCGGCCTTATCCAACTGCACACTAGTAGTCACACTAGATTCAGCTCCATTCAAGAGGGGTTCATCGAGTAAGTTGATTCTTTCACCTTCTCCTTGCTTCTGCAAACATGAATAGCAGAGAAACAACCCCGCACTAACGGCCACTACATCAGACAATAGAAGGTGAACTGACACCAGTTCTTGCTTCATGTATAGAGCAATGTCAATCAAAAAACGGTAGAAAGAAAACATGAAATAAAAAACCCACCAGACTCTAAGCAAAAAGGGAAACTTTTGATCCTGAGACTCGGTAGATAGACCACGGAGATAGAAAAAAATGGCACCCCAAGAAAGGGCAGCAAACAGAAGATCCAAAAGATTCATCAGTTCGCTGAAATCCCAACCGATGGTATACATGTGGAAGCAACTTAACAGCAACAACACTGAATTCAAAGCAGACAAAATCTCACAACATATAACGACCAGTTTATTGTAAGTTAAAGACACGTCCTTAAACCTCTCATTCGTGAAACCATCACTACTTTCAGAAATCACTCCTTTCTTGTAAACCCAGGAACCAAACATAACCAGCAACAAAAGCATATTCAAGAAAATAGAAAACATTGGAAAATATTTGGACTCAATGAAGAAAAAATCGATAGAGTTTTCCATTGTGTAACTCTGTTTCATTAGGCAATGGATACGAGAGAAATGATCGAGTCTCTGACGATTGACTATATATAGAGACGACAACTGGGTCAATATATAATATTATTTCGAAGAAAAGATCAATAACAGAGAACATATTATAACGCCACGACGCCGCAATAACGTCAATCCAAAACCTTTTTTAATGGTTAAACTCACGTTCGCAGAAATTCATATGCATTTTCTCTGCATATTCTTTGAAACTTCTCCGGAAAAAAACAAGAAGACCAAGACCTCTGCTTTCATATTAGATAATATATATCCAATTTAAACCCCTTACGAAATCACAAGGACCTGGTGTTGTAGTTGCTTTACCGCTTTTTCTACAACAATTTACAACAGAAAAAAACCTGACACTTACAGAAGAATAGGTAAGGTTCTAATTGATTGTAGCAAGCAACCCTGATGCTGACTGGTCTTGTTGTCATTTCCTAAAAAGCTGTGGTAACTAGTAAGCAAAACAAAACTCAAAGACAATGATGAAGTTTGTGTTTATTCCAAACAGTCTTGATCACATAAATCATTAGCTTTACCAAATAACACTTACATACTAAAACATATCTTAGGTCTCTGCTAATCAGAAACCAACCACAGGAAACTCTACTAAACAGCGTTTAAGAGTTTCCGAGTTTTACTTTTCAAATCACATCTTAAGCAAACTATCTTATAGAGAGACAAATGATCTGATTATGGTAACATCATCCACTACATAGCAATATCATATGTTCTCCAGCTTCGTTAACAGGAGAAGCCAAGAACTATGAATAAGCCATAATAAACAACAACAAAAACAAATACTTTTTCAAATTACATAATCCGACCAGTCAGATATATGTGATGTCTGGTCCATAGTCAAACCAGGAATCTTGTCATGCGTTTTAGGATTATCTTTACCACCAAGCAATCTTGCCGGATTTCCCACAGCCGTCGTACGTGGTGGCACATCCTTGAGAACCACAGATCCAGCACCAATCTTAGCTCCTTCACCAATCATGATATTCCCCAAAATACAAGTCCCAGCTCCAATCAAAACCCCATCACCAATCTTAGGGTGTCTATCTCCACATTGTTTCCCTGTTCCACCAAGCGTAACGTTATGAAGAATTGAAACGTTGTTCCCAACAACCGCCGTCTCTCCAATAACAATAGCAGTAGCATGGTCAAGTAAAATCCCGTTGCCAATTTTAGCTCCAGGGTGAAAATCAACAGCAAAGGCTTCAGATACTCTGTTCTGAATCAACAAAGCTAAGACTTTTCGATTCTGAGTCCAAAGCTTATGAGCAATTCGATGAGCTTGACAAGCAAGGAAGCCTTTAAAGTGTAGGAAACAATGAACATAGCTAATACAAGCTGGATCTCTTTCTTTAACAGCTAAAAGATCTTGTTTCACAGATTCAACAATATCTGGATTTTGTTGAAGAACACCAAAGAACAAATCAAAAAGGGTATTGCTTGGAAGGTTTAAATTGCTGAGTTTAACAGATAAGGTATTAGCCAACGCTGCTTCAAAGGAACGTTGAGAAACAATAGAAGCATTATAATACCCTGAAACAATTGGTTCGCTCTCCATATCAGATTTGGCTTCTTCACGAATTTTAGCCCAAACATCATCAATTTCAGCATCTCGATTAAGATCTTCATCAATCGGACGGGTATGAATGGTTCTCGTTTGATTGGAATAACCAGAAGAAGGGAAATAACTGGAATAACGAAAACCAGATTCATCATCACGAGAACTAGGGTTAGAATCGACAGGAGAAATCTGAGATTTGCCAGTACGACACGTGTCGATACAGGTAGCCATTGGAGGAAGAGATGAAGTTTTGGTATAAGAAGAGAACCTGAATGAAGGAAGAAGGAGAGAGGAAGAGTAGAGAATGTGGTGGTTGATATGTGGAGAAGATGAACGGAGCTGCATATATAGAAGAGATATCGACAGGTGGCGGCGATTTATGACCCGTAACATTGATACCAAAACGGAAGGATATCGAATGAGACTTATCGTTATGGTCTGACCGTTTATTAATATATCTCCAGAATAATTTGAATAACATTGTTACTTTTATTATAATAATAAGAATAATAGTGACGTGTGTAATGACATGAGTTTGTTTGTCTAAACTCTACATGTCCGTGAAGCCATCGGGCTCGTGATTGTTTGCAACCAATATGAATATGATTCTTATTTTGACTTAAAAATGACATTCTCAGTTTTATATATTAAAAAAATATATTACTATTAGGCTATATCCGAGTGAGACGATGTAAAAAATGGTGTTTATGTTTTACAGTCAATTTTCTCGATGGGTTTAAGAATAAAATGTTTTTAGTTTAGTAACTGTCATGGCAAATTAACAACAATGGGAAAAAGACATCTGTGTTTGTGTTTTTTTTTAAATAATTGGTTATAACAAAACAAAATAAAACTATTGGAGGGTACGTAAACGATGACCTCTCCAATTATTTTTTAAACAATTATGAGTCTCAATATACGTACTTTGCTAAAAGCCTATAAAGTATAATCAAATAAAAAAGTATAGACCTTATATAAAAAAATTGGATCTTGGCAGTATATTTGGTTTTCTTTTAATTTCAACCACTGAATAAACTGTCTCTTCGAGAGTTGAAAATACACGACTCTGTTTACATGATTCTTCTAATGTAACGGTTGTTGATTTTCGATTTAAGATTAGTGAATGACAAGAGTTGATTCCAACAAATTACAACTTAAACATCTCTATCAAAATGGTGTTAGCAATTTATGTTATTGTTACCGTCACGTCACGTTATGCATGTTGCGACAAGTATTGAAAACTCAATCTGAGTATTTTAATGTGTTTGGATTGAACTATTGTAGGCATATATAATAAAGATTTCTTTACTTCAAGTTAAACAGGTTTAAACTATAAAATTGATGGAGTCAAGATGAACCGTAGTATAACCATATCATTGATGCAAATTATGAACCGGAATTGCTATATTTGAAGTTTTATGATAGAATCTGTCTTGTAAGTAACGAGTCACTGAAGCAGACATTATGTATGATTACAGAAAATATTGTTTAGAAAAGTAATATAGTTTTATTCGATTTCTAAAAGAAAATACTATAAAGTAAGAAAAAAATGGACGGTCCACGTTGGTATATAGTGGGAATATGCCTTAACTTTAGCAACTATTATTATAAACAAGCACATCATTGCATAGTCCACTTAATTAGTTTCAATTTTGGCAACTATTATTTTTTTCTTGGTAAAGGGATTATCCTATGATGAAAGTAATCACTTGTTATACCAAATCCATGACCTTTATAATTAAAATAATCAAATAGATGTATGTATGTGAAAAACAAATATTATTAGAGTTTAATATTAGGAGTTGAAAATTTATGCATAATGTCAAATTAGCATACAAAAAATAACCAAGGAAATACCCTTTTTTATTGGTTCTCTATACATAAAAACAAAATGATATAAATCATTAACAAATTTGGATTGTTGTCCTACTAATAAATTAGATTCCAATGCTAAAATTATGTCATGAAGTAGCGACTCCAATAGCCTCGGGACCAAGCATACTCTTACCTCAAAATTGTCAATATTCTCTTCTTATATGTGGACATGAACAAACTAAGTAGTGTAGGTTAGGTTGTATACTTCTATAGCTTCTCGATAATACGACAGATCCACTCTTCATTTACAAGTTAAAGAGTTTAATTTTGTTCTCTCTTTCATCTTGAAATTTCATAATTTTCTCGAGTTTGTGGATAAACTTTAGCATCAAGTATAACAATGAAGTCGCTTTCTAGATTCCAATCTCCTGATTTTAAAAATACTCAAGTTGTGTTTATCTTATAATATCTAATTCATACTTATTTATTCAAATAAAGATTCCACTTAAACACCACAACAACATAAAAAATTAATAATCAAAATAGTGACTGCATAAACAATTTACTAAAAACAAATCAAATTCCTTTGAAGTTGCTTAATTGTAGTAGATATGTTCATAAACTAAGAACAAAACATGAATAAAGATTCCAACTTTGCTAGTTCCAGATAATACAATTACACTTTCATTACAAAGAGTCTCAAAAAGATGATACAGTGCATTACCAGTTCTAAGCAATGTGGTTGATCTGAAACACTCTGTCTACATTCCTTCAAAACAAAAGTGCCCATCACACATCTGAGGAAGGAAAAAAAACACTTTAGTTAAGAACAAACATCAACATTATGATGATCAAAACAGGAAGATTGTAACTTTGACAAAGATTTTGTGAATGAGCCTAACTAAACACATTAGTATTCACAATACAGGAAGAGCAAAGAGCTTTTTTGTTTTGGTTACCATAGTTTTTGTTATTCAGAGCTTCACTTCAACATCAACACCAGCAGGAAGATCAAGTTGCATCAAAGAATCAATAGTCTGAGCAGTAGGGTATAGAATATCAATCATGCGTTGATGTGTTCTGATTTCAAAATGAAACCTAGCATCTTTATGAACATGAGGAGACTTGAGAACACAATAGACACGTCTCTTAGTTGGCAATGGAACAGGACCCATCGTCTTAGCATTTGTATTCCTAGCAGCATCAAGTATCTGCTTACATGAGTCTTCAATAAGAGGAACCCAATATGATCTTAGCTTGATTCTAATCTTTTGCTTAGGTGCCATCTGTTAACCAAATACAAACTCTAATGGACTTAGCTAACAACAGATTTTATCTAGTAGTGAGGCTCTCTTAAGAGTCAATAGAATATATACCTTATCTGCATCTACACTAATGGAGGAAGAGCTCTGAACCTGAATTACATGGACCAGAGTATCACGAGAATTACATCATAATGGACCAGAGTAAACAATCGAAAAAGACAGAGAGTGTATGTACCTCAGAGGTAGGTTCATCGAGGATTTCTGGAGCTGGATCTAGGGTTTCAGGAACTGCGAAAATCTTAACCGGAGGTTTACAAATGACGGTGGAACTAATCGCGCCATTAGTAGAAGAAGATGGAAACAGTAAAGAAACAGAGGGTTTCAATCTGGAAGAAGAGGTTGGAATGACGAAGGTGGGTAATAGAAACGAAGATACAGTAGAAACCGCCATGAATTTTGATAATGAGAATCGTCTTCCTCTGAATGCTCCAAATTTGTTGTTTCTTCTTCGGCTAAGGGTTATCCATTTTATCCAAAACCTTTTTATGTTTTTTTTTAAATGATGAGATATTATTTATTTTAAGGCCCATTTATTAAATAAAGGCCTAGGTTTGATATGATATTTGGCCCAATATATATATGAGACATTGTTATGTTTGTATGTGAACAATGAATGTGTAAATGTAAAGGCACAAATCGGCAAAGTCATCACTCATCATCTTTGGACGATACTAATTTAAATTCAAACAGCATAAAATCAATATTGATATAATTGCTAAACAAAATCTAGCAATTTATGTTGGATAGAATATAGAATAAACATTCACTCGTTATAAAATAAACACATAGAAATGAATGGAATTAAATTAAGCACGAACGTCCATAAAAAATTGGACCGGCCTTAGTATACATTCCATTATGTGTTTTTTAATCGTTCTTGGTTCTTAAAACAAATGGAAACGAAAAAGAAATAAAAATCGCAAACGCTCGAAAAAATAGCGTTCAAGAATATAAACCAAAACGCGGTTTTGGAAACAAAGAAAACTCATCTTCCTCAATGAGTTATCACATGATCACGCATTGTCTTCTACTCGAGGAACTCGTCGGCCAATACGACGGTTCAACGTAAGCGNATAACTTCTCCATCGAAACGGAGATTAGAGATCTTTCCATGTTCACCATACCGTTCAATAACCGCCATAACTATGTTAGGGTTAGCTCTCGCCTTGAGTTTGATTGTGTTGTCGTCTCCGACAAAATCAACAGAGTAAACTACTGAAAAACATGAAACATTTGTAAACATCATTAAAATAACAACAAACAAATAAAAACGAATACGTACGGTTTACACAATGCATAATTTCTGTCACTTTTTGACGACAAAGCTCGCAGCTTCTGTTCACTTTCATTACACAACTCTACAGAGTTATTAACAACAACATTTCTGTTAACAAATTTACATATAAATAGGAATGATATAATATCGATTGAATTGAAATCTGTATTGTTTCGCTAACCATGTCGACAGTGTAATCCATTGGAGCTTCTAAATAATTATTTTCTTCTTTTTTGTTTGGTTTGAAAGAATCAATAGTAGATATATAAATGGGTAAAGATGATTGTTATTGTTTAAGGATCAGATATTTAATTGAAGGTTTAATATATTGTGTTGCCTAAAATTGTGTTTTTGTAAGATATAGCATTTCCAATTGTAGGGAAAATAATTAATCATTTGATATCTGAATAATCTTCTAAAGAATCCTACACTTATTACTAATTAATTATAGATTGCGAGATTAACGAGTAATCTTTTATTTTGTAGATAAGGAACAATAGAAATCCCGGCTTGGTCTTATGCAGAAAATGCGAAATGCGTCTTGTTTTAGCAAAATAGAACAACATGCCGTTTTTTTTTGTACAGTAACAGATTGCATGCCGTTTTTGAAAAAGAGAAAAAAAAAAACTTCGAAAACCACACAAACAAAAATGACAAAACTACAGATAGTTCAGTTATTGAATCACCGCTCTCGCAGTTAGCAACAAGACAGTAAAAAGAGACGAAACATGATCGAATAAACTACTCTTCAGAAGACAGACGTAGCTTAAAATGCAAATAGTCATTAGTCTTTGCGAGCTCAACAATCTCTTCAGCTTCCTCTTGCTTAGACCCTTTCACCAATTCATCAACTACTTCCTGCAAAATGGCTCCATCTACAAGCAACCGCTTACTGAAGATCTCCTTGCAGAGCTCATAAGCAGACTCTAACTCACCCGCCTTACACATTGCAGGAAGCAATGATGAAAAGACGAACTTCATAGGACGACAATCGTTCTTCTCGATTTCCTTGTACCATATCATGGCTTCATCCACTTTACCTTGAGCGACATATCCTTTAATCATGGCAGTGAATGTGAATATGTCAGGTTTCAATCCATTAACTTTAAGTTCGTCAAAGAGATTAACCATCTCTTCTGATTTAGTCTCCATGGCTAATCCTAACAAGCGAGCATTGTAACTACGAATGTCTCTCTTAACATTCTTCTCTAACATTCTAGCCCATATCTTTTCTCCTTGCTCAAACTTCCCTTTTGTATATGATTCATGTAAAAGTATATTGAAGGTGATATGATCAGGTTTAAGACCTTTGTTCTCAATCTCATCAATCAAAGCAACAGCTTCTGTGAAAGAACCTTTTCCACATAATCCCTTGATCAAAGTATTGTAAGATGTAACATCTGGTTCAATCGAGAGTTTACCTGGAACCTCATAGAAGATACCTTCAACCAAATCAAACTTCTTGGAGTTCACACATGCACTAAGTAAAGCATTGAAAGACAACACTGTTCTCTTGCAGTTCCTCTCAGTCATTTCATCGAACACCTTCTGTGCATTCTCAAACATACCAGCTTGTCCATAAAGATTGATAATCCTCGTCACAAATCCTTCCTTTGACATGTTTGGGTACTTCTTCTGCTCCTCCAGGATTTCCTCGATCCATTCAAACTTCTTGGCTGCGGCGAGACGGCGAACAGTTTTCTCATAGACGGCTTTATTCTTCCGGAACCACTCTGCTTGGCAGGCCTTCTTAAACTTCTCCGTAATGAATTTTGGGTCTCGTTCATCATTTACAAGGTTGATAAGGGACGGTTTTGGACTTTTTGGTTGCGAGGTCGAGGCTGCAGGAACGGTAACGGCGGAGAAAAAGNGAGAGACGACATCGTTTAAAGGTGTGTGCAAGGTTTTTCTCTTTGGATGCGAGTGTTCAAAGGTTTTGGTCAGGAGAACGGCTTTAATACTTCAAATTAGGTTTGGTAACCAATATAAAACAAATTAACCCTAAATTACTTTTGTATTATACTAAAAACATAACTCACTTACTCACTCGAATTCTTTGGTAAATACTTGTAAATTTGTAATGTTCAAAAGTAAGAACTATAAAAATTGTATCTCTATAAATTTAGATTAAATTTCGTTAAGTCTTGTCCTATTTTGGCCCATTTTATCCGGAATGTTTGTGAATAGAAAGCAGGACCGGTTTTGAAGTCCTATACGAAATTTGTTTTTTATCCAAAATATGTAATAGAGAGAGATGTCATGTGATTTGTTCAGTTGTCCCACTTCCAAATAGCTTTTCTCATTTTTCTGGGATATATCATCGATCCTGCAGATAGTTGTGGGAAATTTTGCAGAATATGAAAACTTGAGGGGTACATTTTAGAAAACAAATATGATTATAACAAAATTTTATTACAACAACGTCACATTCTGGACATACAACTGCACGAGCCGCCGATATAGCTCTCTCAAATATGAGGCGTTCCATTCCCTTGATATTTTTGGTAATAGCCTGATGTTTACATATGAACTCTAGAAATGGAATCCAAACTCTCTTTTCTTTAAGGAGAGTTGCTTTTTGCTTAGTAGCATCATAAGGCTCGAACCAGACGAGCTGCAAATGCTCCATCCAAAGAGTGTTTCACTGGGTTCGATAAAAAGAAACCTTGCGAGGTTACAAAACTCGATGGTACATAACTAGTTACTGGTTCTATGGAGAACTCCTGTTAAAGCAGAGAGACCACTTGTTAACATCAACATCTAAACAAAAGCAAATCGACTTTAAGATTCTTACAGGATGTCTCAGGAGAAATGCTTCGACCCTTCCTTCATTTTCTTCGGGGTCTATAGAACAAGTACTGTATATCAAGATCCCACCGTGCTTTACCAGTCTTTGTGATTTAGATAAGGAGCATCAAAGAGAAAAGTATCATGTGTAAGTTTTTCCAGAATTATTCACTGATCAAAATGTATGTATAGAAAGTGCGCATACTTGGAGGCAGAATCAAGAAGCTCATCCTGCAGTTTTGTGAGCTCTACCATGTCTTCAAGTTTACGATTCCAGCGTAAATCTGCTCTCTACAAAATACATAAAAAGGAAACAAGTCAATCAGATCAGGTCAGTTCAACTAGCAAAGGAAAATCTTACTGGGAATACAGTTAAGTGAAACTTTTCATGTTAACCTTGGAGAGGACGCCGAGTCCAGAACACGGGGCATCGAGCAAAACTTTATCATATTGTACCTCACTGGTTTCCTAAATTCCGTTAAGTTGGAAGCAAGCATGTGAGTAGCATAAAAACTTGGAAATTTCAGTTACTCGAATAGTGTTAACTAACAGCAAAGACACGGAGATCAGAATGGATGGTTGTGATAAGTCCATCAACTTGGTGGGATTTTGCTGTCTCCCCAAGAATTCTTAGCCGTCCTTCATTCACATCCATAGCATATATCATACCTATTACAGACACGAGTTTGCCAGTTTGAGGATGAAATCAGTCAAGTACAGTAGGAAAACAACATAGATGATTTAATTCACCTTGGCCTTTCAAGCAAGATGCCATGAATAGGGTCTTTCCTCCAGGTGCAGCACATGCATCCATTATCTTCTCGCCTGGCTGAGGTTTCACCACTGAGACTATTAGTCCTGCAGTACCAGATGTGGGGGGATATTTTTAGATATGAAAAGAACAAAAGGAATTGGATAGACTTATATCTGTTTACAACATGAAGAATTTATGAAGCGGAGATGTATTTTTTCTTAGGAGCAGTACAAATAATTACGAAACGAAAACTGACCTGCACTCTCATCCTGAACAGAACAGATGCCTTCTTTGAGTAGGCCAGCTTGCACAACCATCTGTTAAAAAAAAGGCCAATGATCAATTTGGAAACTTATCTGCAAAGAGAGCAAGGAAGGAGCCCAAAAGAGACGAGGATTTCAACAAGATGACAATTAATGATTATATTATATATACCTGCAAGCCTGTTTTGATGCGGACAAATTCCTCCAAATGCAAGGACAGCTCGTGTGGAACCTGCAGCATAGGAAATCCATAATTGAAGTGAAAAGAAAACAATTATGTGCCTGGTTTAGACAAACACAATGATTCTATTTGGACAAGAAAAGAGCATGAAGGATAAATCGGAAAATAATACCTTTAAACTGTTTAGACGCTCCACAAGGTCTGATCTTGTAATGTCCCTTCCTGTATTGGCCCTGATATCATTAGAAAAGTATTATCGACCTGACCGTTGATAACTTATCTTTTCTTCTGTGAAAGAAAAAGGAATACTAGAGATAAACCTTAAGCTAAATCCAGGATCATTGTTGTTCCATGTCATCAGCTTTGTAGCTTCATCCAATCCAAGATACTTTACCCATCGCCTAACCATCCACTAGGTAAGGAAAGAAAAGAAAATGAGAGTTTCTTCCATCAAACAGGAATGAGGACCCATTGCACTACATAGATTACATCCTCGCATCTAAAAACCAAGTAATCTAGGAGCCTCACAACTTCAAAGTTTTAAGTTCACACCATCAAATAGCTCAAGCTTCATATTTAAGCTGCGAGAAAAGATGAGGTTACAGCTAATACGAACTTACAACAGGATGTGAATGAAGAGTAGCAAGTGCACGTGCTTGTGCACGATCATCCCCTTCAACTTTGGGTAATGGAAGGGCGTCTTTTTCCTGCAGATCCCTACGTCAGAATTCATATAAGCTTAAGTTTGTTTCATTAAGTTCAGCTGAAAAGAAAAATGAAGAAAAAGGTTAAGAGAGAGAAACCTTAAGAGAGACTAGCTTACGAAGAATACCATTGACAAAATCTCCAGCACCAGGTCTAAGGGCAACCTTCGCAAGCCTTACATTCTTCAAATGAACAAGTAGACAAAAAATATAGAAGAAAGACTATCAGACTAAATCCTTGACCTTACTAACTCAGTAAGAAAAGATTATGCAGATGAAGGTTAAGGCTATTGATTCTCAGTTCAATGTACAGAAAAAGACCAAATCTACCTTTGGACCCATTTATAGAGTAAACTGAGAAAGAAAAATCAACAGAAAACTTGAGCTACTTAGATGCGTCTGAACAAAAAAAAGGGGACCAATCACATCCGGAAATAAGAAAAGACTTGGGTATACCTCATCTACAACAGCATATGACGGCATTTCAAGCTTAATGATCTCATAGACACCAATGCGGAGAATCTACATCAGATAACAAGGTTTGAGAAGCGCAATAAGTTTGACCATATTGCTGCTAGTCTACAAAGCCTGACAGAGACAAACATAATTTCCAACGGAACTGATACCTGCAATAAAAGAGGTTCCATATTCCGAAATGTTCTTTCATTGTGGCAAAGAGAACCGATCAAATGATCAAGATACCTCCTCCATCTTATCGTTCCTCCAACAACATCTGTAACCTAATTGTTTGAAGATAACTGAAATCAGTCTCCAAAGTTTATACTAAATGGCCTAGATACAAGATGAGAGTTGTAAAACTAACAAGTCTAAGATCTCGGTCATCCAAATCGCGAGTCCGAAAACCAATTGTTCTTTCAACATAACTCATCTCATTGTTCCCAGACCCTTTTCCTTTCTCATTCAAAAGATCAGCAAATGCACCACCATATTCAATTCTCATTAATCTGACTGCAGATACTGTTCCACAAACAGACATTGTTATATAGGGAAATATTGATATAAAGACTAAATTACTAACTACTCGCTTCTGATTCTATTTCAACTTAAATGGTTAGTGTAAGAAATAAGAAAAAGTCACTCCTCAGCATAGTGGTAACTAAAGGAATGGATTAACTCTACCAGCTCTATGTGGAGAAACCTCCAAATTCAGATTCTGTGGTTTTCGTGATGGAGCCACTTGACCTGGAAAATTCCATTATTTTCAAAGCACAGAGATTGAAGACAAAACAAAATAACAGTAGAACAATTTTACCTGGAGAAAAGGGTTTGCGAGTTTTTTGAGTTCGCTTAAACGAATCTGGAGAAGCTTTCTGCGTTTCAGCAGATAGATAAACGCGTAATGAGAGCAATTGCGCCATGGATGTTCTGCTCTAACTACTCACTCTCTCTCTTTCTGGAGCCACCAAAACTTATCGTTACGGAGGGTTCAACTGAACAGTAACTTATCGAAACAGCGTTAAACAGGCCCAAATCCCCAAGCCCAAATCTCAAAGCCCAAATCCGGCCTTTCTACTCTGTTTTTATTTTCAGCAACTAAACTCAAGGGTAATTACGTCAAGATTGTCTTCTTCCCCAAAATCTTTTATTTTAGTAACCCTTTTGTTGCAGGCGGCTGATGACTGCTGGTCTGGTCGGGTATCTTATCCATTTATCCGATTAGTAAGCGTTTTATTATAATATCATTAATTCTAAAGCTAATACTCACAAAAGGTAAAATCTTTATGTTCTGTATAAACTAGAAAGTAATGTGGTTTAGACACTTCACGTGCCACTGCAGATATACAGTAAACAAAAAAAAATAGAAGTACTGAGAGAGACCCGTGACATCTTTCTTGCACGGACATGACACGTGAGCTTGACGAAGCTGCCCTCTTTGCTCATTCCATTATTGAGTTACAGGTCAGTGTCCTTCAAGTACAATTTCCTAACTCAGTTTTTATTGTTTTGGGATTATTGATTTTGATCTCTGTTAAAGAAAATTAATACTCTCTTCAGCCTTAGGGGCATTGCTACTTCTTAAAGATCTTCTCATTGACAAAATTTTCAGGTAAAAGCTTGCGGGATCAGTGTTTTATTTCGTCTCATTGCTTGTCTGGATAATTAAGAGACAGCCAAATCTTTTTTTGTCGGAAGTTTAGGATTGAATGGCTACTTTTCACACTGTTAAAGATGCGGTTAAACTCTTCAACGCTGGTTTCTCTGGAGACAAGAGCCAAGAACAGGTATTATATATTGTGTTTCGTTCTCTCTTTCTACTATTTGTGTCTTCTTGTTGTGATTTTCTGTCATTTTTTATAAATTTTGGTTGTGATTGAAGGGAGTGTTGGTGGAGGAGACAAATCTATGTCTCTGGAATAAAGAGATTAACAAGTTAAACCAAAAGATAAAGACTGCTGAGAAGACCAAGATTGAGGCTTTACTAGAGCTTGAGGAAACCAAGAAAACAGTTGAGTATCTAAGTCAGAAGCTTGGTATTAAACAGAATATGAGAAATGATGAGAAAGATTTAAATTTGAGTAGTAGTGTTAGAGTTGTAACTTCAGAGCTTGGTGTTGCTAAGGAATCGCTTCATAGAGTAGCTGAAGAAGGGAGTGAGTTGTGTATATTAATGGAGTCTCTTAAGCTCGAGCTTCAAAACGTGGAGAAAGAACATTCAGAGCTTAAAGATAATGAACAAA
This sequence comes from Leavenworthia alabamica, assembly GCA_000411055.1. Classification (NCBI taxonomy): domain Eukaryota; kingdom Viridiplantae; phylum Streptophyta; class Magnoliopsida; order Brassicales; family Brassicaceae; genus Leavenworthia; species Leavenworthia alabamica. The sequence goes on from KE157460.1 coordinate 182,332, forward strand.
GAGAAACAGATCAAGCTATTGAGGAGTTGAAGAAGGAAACTGAAGATGCACAGACAGAACTATTACTGCTAGAAGAGGAGCTTAAGATTGCTCTTTTCGAGGCTGAAGAAGCTAAAGCAGCAGAGGAATACGCCAGGAAACGTTTAAATGTTGCAGAGACTTTGGTTTTACAATCTGATTCAAGATTAGCCGAGGTGAAAGAAACAGTTGATAATGAGTTAACTGAGACGGAAGCTTTAAGAGCTTGCAGAGATGAAACACTCAAAACACTAGAGATGAGTGAGAGAAGGATTGAAGATATAACAGCTGCAACAAAAGATGCGTTGAAGAAAGCAGAGATGGCCGAAGAAGCTACAATTGTGATGGATGTAGAGCTAAAACGACGGCGTAAAGCAGCAAGTAGGGTTTTAGCAGAATCCAAAATTTGTGCCAAATCATTACCATCTACTACGAAGGAAGTTTACAAGTCAAAACCGAGATCAGCTTCGTCTAAAGAAGGTTGGTCAGTCAAGTGTTAGAAGAATCTGATCTCCTAATTATTACAAAGTATGAGTTTGTTGGTTAGGTTCAAAGTAAGACGATTTAATAAGACGTGTGTTTCGACCACTCGGTCGTTTTGAAATATGTAAACAATAAATAAATTAATACGCCTAAAAATAAAAGAAAGTTACAGGTAAAAAGGAAAAGGATATTACAGTAATTATCAAGGTCGGTTAAAAAAATTTATACGCCTAAAAATAAAAAAGAATATATAAGTTGAAATTGTTTAATATTTCCATGTTTTACTTTGTTCTCTTTCGCAACGCGCCCGCGCCCGAGTCCTCTCGTGTATTCTTATCTCGGATCTTGGTTGATTTCTCTCTCTGATTGGAATTAGGGTTTCTTTTTTCTGGCTGAAAGATGACGACTGCAGCTCGACCTACATGGGCTCCTGCCAAGGGAGGTAACGAGCAAGGTGGTGCTCGGATCTTCGGTCCGTCTCAGAAATACTCGTCTCGTGATGTTGCCGCTCACACAACTTTAAAGCCAAGGTAAGCTTTCGATCGCAACTAGGTCTTTTCCTTTATTTGATTACATGTGAATTCAATCGAAATCATCTTTAATTGATGTATCTAGGGTTTGATTGCAATTGATTACTAGGGAATTTATATGAAACAGGCGTATTTCCTTTTATCTTTGGGTTACTGCATGGGCTCGTTAGTATCGTCGACTGTTTTTTCAGGGTTTTGGTTCTAGTTTTAATGATCAAAGAGTAATAGATTATGCAGATGTGTATGAGATTGTGATCTTTGTATTTGCGTTGTTTATGGGATATAATCATAAAGTGTATTCATTTCATTTTTTTTTTATATGGCAGGAGGGAAGGACAACACACTCAAGAGGAACTCCAGAAGAAAAATCTTCGTGATGAGCTTGAAGAGCGTGAGAGGAGACATTTCTCATCCAAAGACAAATTTTACAGTGGTAACATAAAGAAATTTCTATCCTTTTCACTATGATTTTGTTAAGCTTCTATCTACCCTTTTTATCTGACTGTATCTGAACTAATGAGGTATTTTTTTCAATAGATGATAGGGATCGCAGAAGAGGAAGTCAGCTTTTACTTGAAGGTTAGAGAAAGTTAATTCTAAAATGGTTTGATTGTCTTTCATGATCATTATTTTTTTCTCATTAGATAGTTTGTCTTCTAATGTGGATGCCTGCCCTGTGTTTAGGTTCCAAAAGAGATCCTGAAGAACGGATTGTTCCTCGCAGTGTAGATGCTGATGATTCTGATGTTGATATCAAAAGTGATGATGATAGGTTTGTATTTATCATCTCTTACATTCTTTCTTTGCACTTCTTTATTACTTGTGCTTTTATATTTGGCTTAAGTGTATCAAGGTTGGGGCAGGTACTTCATTGCTTTTCATATGGGTGATAGTTCGGAAAAAATTGCAATTGACTTTGGTAGATTTTGGGAAAAATGTTTAACTCCTGGTTGATGACTCTCTTCGATGACTTATGTCAGACTCATAATTCTCTAGTTCCTTCATAATTATCTTATGATTTGTTTGTCTTTGTTAGTGATGACGAAAGTGACGATGATGACGAGGACGACACTGAAGCTCTTATGGCTGAACTCGATCAGATAAAGAAAGAAAGAGTGGAGGAGAGGCTCAGGAAGGTAAGATTGCTTATGTCGGTGTTGTTTCTACTATTGAAAAAATGGCTAGGAATAGGATAGGTTCTTCCTAATCATATTAACATGAGGATGATTTGTCTTGTTACAGACTTAGAGTTAAATGTTTTTTTGGTGTTGGCAACTTATGTATCATCCCCATTTTTCCAGGAAAAGCAGCAACAGATGGAAGAGCTTAACGCCAAGGAAGAGGAACTTCTCAAAGGAAACCCGCTGCTTAATGCTCCAACTTCGTTTAATGTTAAAAGGAGGTTAGCATCTCCTTTTTATATCTTGTTTATTCATGAATCTTCGGCTTATAATAATTGTTGGATACTTAAAAATTATCTTGCTGTTTTCAGGTGGGATGATGATGTTGTATTCAAGAATCAGGCTCGTGGTGAAATGAAAGCACCTAAGCGTTTCATCAATGATACAATCAGGAATGACTTCCACAGAAAGTTCTTGCAGAGATACATGAAGTGATTTAATAATGATGAAAGTGTGTTATTCCGCTACTTTTGTCTGTATGATGATGATGATAATTATAAACTAAGGGTTTTAATCTGTCTGGGAATATGATGTCTCTGTATTCAAACAACGACTGTTTTATGTTTTATATCAAAAAGCTTATGCATTTGACTTTAATGCTATGTCTCTGATTCCTGCTTAGGTCTTATTCATCCATCAATGGCACCACGAGACTTAAAATTGGAAACAGCTGTATGAACTTGTATTATCATTTTTTTTTGTTTACATGTTATCAAAGATGGCAAATGCTGATTTTCTTGCGAAGGCAGAAGTATGCACAGAGACGGTAGCCGAAAGCCATGGCAAGCAGAACCCACAGTTCTTGTAAGCCGCCATTCAAGTTGACTGTGTCGAAGGAAGATGAGGTTTGCAGTGTCCTGCAGCCGCCTTTGCTCTCACATTCGAAAAGTTGGTCTCCTGAGTATTGAACTTTCAAAAGCAGCCTGAAGCCGTAGTGCATGAAAGATAAGTACTTCAACCACTGCATGAATTTTGGTATATGCTGCATTTCGAGTTCAAAAGTAACATTACTTTTTGTTTGAGCATAAACAGTTATAATTTTTAACCAGCTTGTTGTTTAGTAATCCATCCAAATTATTTAGTTGTGGTACCTGAACATAGTAACCTCCTGTTAGAAGAAACAGCATTAGTACCAAAGATGCAATCATACCAGATCTCTTAATGCTCAATACTGCAGCTCCCAAGAACTCTCCTGCACCCTAAAATTACATTGGAAAAATAACATGTTTTAAGGTCAAAAGAGAGACAAGTTCTCAGTCTTTTCTGTGCTTACTTGGCTTGTTATGGCTATCAGTAGTATTGTCAATACAGTGAAAACGAAGCATGGGACTGTCCTCTTGAAACCAGCCATGTAGTAGATAATGATCATGAAGAATGTTGGGTATAAAACGTGTGCCACCATATCACATAGTGTACTGCATACGTAATACACACTTAGTCTGTACATGTCTGCTTTTCTTTCTTTCACCAAGTAGATCTTCTCAAAGGGAAACACATATACTGCTCCAAAGAGGGATGAAGATGTCCAGAAGATGCAGATGTAGAACATCAAACCAACCTGCATACAAGCTTTACCAGATAACTAGGAGTCTTATATTATAACTAACTATGGTATAATCACAAAACTTATGTAGTTTCATTACTTGGTCTCTAAGGTGAGCCTCTGTGTCAGTCTTTGATTTCCACCAGAGAAGACCCAACACAACGGCCACACCAAGTGATTGAACTAGCCTTAGCTTATCAAAGTAATCTATTCGCCTCTCTCTGAATGTTCTTCTGAAAATAATCAAGAACTGATCCCACCATGAAAGAGTCCAGTCCTTCTTCACTTGGATTGCTGTTTGGAGATGCTCCGGGGCCTTTCTATTTCTATGGTTCTCGTCCTTTTCTTTTGGCTCCAAGTCTGTCTTGTACCTTAGTTGCAAGTACTGCAAATCATAACACTAGAATTGAGTCCACTTAATACACAAGTGTAACTAGTCTATGGCTTAATGAGATCCTCACTTTCACTATTACTTCCTCTGAATCAGATTGAGCTGTTTTAGTAGCCAATAATTCATCCGGTAGACTAATGTCAGACACTTGCCCGGTTGCCAAGTCTAGCAAGAACTCTGCTGGGTTCATAGCAATTTCAGGTAAGATTCTCAAAGATGAGAAATAGTCCATAGATTCTCTAGCTTTGCCATAGAAAGCAGGGTGGCCTTCTGAGATGAGTAAGAGCTTGTCAAACATGTGAAACATTCTGCTTGATGGTTGATGAATTGTCGTGATGACGGTCCTTCCTGCCTGCAAAACAACCAAATTGAATCTTATGCAACTCCTTGCAGAGTATGAAGAAGAAATGGTGAGACCTTAGCTACTCCTTGCAGAATATGAAGAAGTTTGGTGGCAGAAGTAGAGTCAAGTCCTGAAGTTGGCTCATCTAGAAGTAATAGAGAAGGATCTACAAGAATCTCATATGCAATACTTGTTCTTTTTCTTTCTCCACCTGATATTCCCTTTACAAAACCTCCTCCAACTCTTGTGCGACGACATCTTTCATGGTTATGTTTTCCAAGGAAAATTTTAGTTTAATTAGTAGTCATACATGATCAAGAACATGTTTGAAGCAAGTCAACGTATTGTCACTAACAAGATGGGCTTATCTACTATTCAATGTACCTTTCAAGGCCGAGCTCTTTAATGATCATCTCTACTTTGGTGTATTTCTGTTCCTTGCTCATGTTACTTGGAAGTCTTAAAAATGCAGCGAAGGCTAAGGTCTCTTCCACAGTAAGTTGTGGCAATAGAACATCGTCTTGTGTCACAAAACCAATTCTGGACAACAGTTAAAGATAAGCATATAATAGTATTCAGGTATGAAGAAACATACAACTCAGGTTTCTAACCTCCTCTTAACAGATGGGCTATAAGGTATGTCATTATAGGTAAGCTTCCCTTTGACATTATCTGTTAATCTTCCTCCCATTATCTTCAACAGAGTTGTTTTGCCACTACCTGAAGGACCCATAAGGGCAAGGATTTCACCAGGACCTGTGCTTCCTGTTATGCCTTTCAATATGTGTTTGTACCCATCTGTGTCTGGATTTGTATGTGTTACCACCTTTGACACCATTGTTTTCACCAGGTTTGCTGAGCTGGCTTGTCTCTTTTTCACCTTATACTCTATATCTTCAAACTGCAGATTAAAGAAGGAGGTGAAACCAATGAGGGTTGTGTCAAAGAAGGAAATCGAAAAGCGAAAGAGCAAGAGTAACCTTGAGAAAGATAGGAAGAGGAGCATCTTCATGAGGATAAGATGAAACAAATTCTTCGTGGATGTCAATTTCAGATGAGTATTGGTTTCTGAGGTAAGCTTGGGACATGAACTCCATGTTGTGAACTATAATACTATTGCTTCCTGACATCTGCATTACATGATTGTCTTCAACTTCTTCTGTTGATCTTTTCATCTCCATGTTGTTTGTTTCGTATTCGTGTACCACAAGAAAAATGATATGAATGTAGAGTTGTGTTATATAACAGGAGGTGTGTGTGTAGATCAACTGTGTCAAACCTGAAACTTTCTTGCTTTCTGTGTTCTCTCTGTTTATTAGGGTGTTGGTTTGGTAGACCACATTCTTTCAATGGGACAGTTCCCTTACTTATGCATGTGTTGACTTTTTTTTTTTTTTTTTTTTTTTT
>KE157460.1:188714-206126 GCA_000411055.1 Leavenworthia alabamica
AATTTATATCATTTTCATTACTTATTTGGTTAGTTTAAAATCGTTTACATTTTTTTATGGTTTATTCAGCCAAAGAGTCATTGGAGTAAAACACGAGATAGTTAGTGAAGGGTCCTAAATTCCTAATTCATCGACTTGCCTTTGCTCATTGGTGAAATACAAAAAACGAGACATCAATGTCTGAAGCTATTAAAACTAATTATAAAATAGTTATAAAGGTATACAATACAACAAAGTTGATATGGCCGAGTTGGTCTAAGGCGCCAGATTAAGGTTCTGGTCCGAAAGGGCGTGGGTTCAAATCCCACTGTCAACATTCGTTTTTTTTTCGTTAAAATAAGGCCCATCTTGGGAAAACATTGTACTTCAAAGCCCATCTTTAGAAAACTACAAAGGCCTTTTTTTTCCTCGAGTGGATATCGGAAGTTAGAAATATATAAATAGAAAGATATCAGATCTTATCGACAGAATCAGGTCGTCCCTAAAAAAAGTTCAAAACCCTAGGCTTTGTGTATTCTCTCTCTCGATCGAAATATATTCACTGACTGAATTAAGAATTGAGATGGGTTCCAGATCTCGGAATGATAGTTTCCAGTCCGGCGATGGCGCCAGTCCTGGGTATGTTTACTCTTTTAATCTTCCATGTTTGAATCAATAGATGATGAACAAATCAATAAGGGAAAATAAATAGTTACTTTTTGTTGTTGTGTTGGTTAAAAATTTATGATTTGCTTTTGAAATTTTTTTATATTTTTGTAGGAAAATATTTATCGGAGGATTGCACAAGGACACAAGTAATAGTAAGTCTCTTTCGAGCTCAAAAATAAAAATTTTGCGTTGTTGTAGTAATGTCTGTTCTATGTTTGGGAATATTTATTTAATTAGAGTTGCTCACTTTGATATGATTTGATTTGAAGCTGCGTTTAATAAGCACTTTGGAAAGTACGGGGAGATTACAGATTCTGTGATAATGCGAGATCGTCATACTGGACAACCTCGGGGTTTTGGTTTCATCACTTACGCTGATCCTAGTGTTGTTGATAAAGTTATTCAAGATACTCATATCTTCAATGGCAAACAGGTCTCTTACACCACTTCTCATCTCATACCCTTATTTTTTTAGTTTTCTGACTTTTAGTACATACCTCTGTTAGATCTTTTGATGATTACTTTTATTCTTATTCTGATACAACAGGTTGAGATCAAGAGAACTATTCCTAAAGGTGGTGGTGGCAATCAGTCTAAGGATATCAAAACAAAGAAGATTTTTGTTGGTGGTATTCCCTCTTCTGTTACCCAAGGTATTACTGCCTCTTGCCACATGGCCCACATCTTATTAAGTTATTGCTTTTTATGATAATGTTGTTTTTTTCCTTGATCAGATGAACTTAAGGACTTCTTTGCCAAGTATGGTAACGTGGTGGAGCACCAGATTATCCTAGACCATGAAACTAATAGGTCTCGAGGTTTTGGTTTTGTAATTTTTGATAGCGAAGAAGTCGTTGATGAATTATTGTCCAAAGGAAACATGATAGATATGGCTGACACTCAGGTAAGCTTGTATCAATGGGGTCTTGAATTGTCGTGCATAAAGACATATTTATCTTGGTTTCAGTTTGAATTTTTTTTCTTGTTCCTTTCAATGTACACCTTAGACTTAGTTAGTATTCTACCCATTAGCTACCACCAAATGTAAGGAGGTTGTCACAGTTAGCTAGGGAGTAGTTTGCATCTTAAGCATAGCTAGGTTAATTAAGTTGCTTTGTTGTAGGTGGAGATCAAGAAAGCTGAACCAAAGAAATCTTCAAACCGATCACCTCCTTCTTATGGTAGTCACCCTAGAGGTCGTTCTTTTAATGATAGTTATGGCGGTTATGGTGGACCTTATAGAGGTTTTGATGGAGGATACGGTCCTCCAGGTCCCATTAGGTCACATGGAGGTCCTGGTAGTAGGTTTGCTGGGGGATATGGGTATGGTCGTGGTGATGTAGGCCCTGAATTTGGAGGAGGGTATGGTTATGGGGGTGGTAGTGTAGGAGGTTACCGCAGTGAACCACCACTTGGCTATTCAAGTCGTTTTGGACCCTATGGGAGCGGGTTTGGTGGTGAAGGTTATGGTGGTGGAGGTTATGGAGGTGGAGGTAATGGTTATGGAAGTGGAGGGTATGGTCGTGGAGGAGGTGAAGGCTATGGGGGATACGGTGGGCCAGGTTATGGTGGTGCTTATGAGTCTGGAGGTCCAGGTGGCAGTTATGAAGGAGCAAGTGGTCCATATGGGAGGGGTTATAGTAATAGTAGTCGCTACCATCCATATGCAAGATAGTACAAATCCATAGACGCTATAGAAGCATCTCTCACAGGTTTCTGTAGATTGTTCTCGTTCTAGGTGCATTCTAGAGGAAACTAGAGTTATCATGTAGCGTCAACTTCAGGAAGGATTGCCAAGGACAGGAAGAGAATCGATAAAATAAGTTTTATTAGACATCTTCTAGTGTGTGTTTGTCTAATTTAAGTGTTGTCTTATATCTTAACTAGATTGTGTTATGTAGACTTAAGCATATTTGGGTTTGGAGTTTGTTTTACATTGGCATAAGAATGATTTAGAGTGAGCTTATTTATCATTTTTGGTAGTCTTGGTAGATGATCTATCACTATATTAAGCTTAGTTTACATAATCATACGAATTAGCTTAAGAATCTCTTCAAAAAATGCATTCATTATTCTTTAGTTCTCAGGTTGAATGCTTTGTGGTTTAATATCCTATCCCTGTAGATTTTGCAAAGGTTCGAGCAGTTAGTTATGGGTTACCTCACTCTGTGCATGTGTAAGTAGGCTTTTTGGGTCAACTTTGTGCTTAGTTCTAGCCAATAATGTGAATATTGTTCTTTAGTTTGACATCAAAGGCTTTAGAATTTAGTTTAAATCATTAAAATACATCAATTATGTATAATATTACAGTACATTGTACATGTTTTTGTAGTTTAACTATCAAATTCAAAATATTTCAATGCAATGAAAATTTGATATATAACACACTATAAATGTTGATAGACCACTTTAAGCAGATTCCTGTCTATACTCATAAGAGTTGATACCTGAACGACAGAGGCACATGGTTTAATGATTAATTTGAAAATTTATATACAATCCAGTGAGGTCGACCTTAGCCACCTAGAAGCGTTACATTTTGCAATCACATTTTAGTTGACAACAGAAATTAAAACACATGTTTATGAACACATGTTTCCTCTGAATCTCAACTCCTGTCTATTTTTGAAATGCAGAAACGATTCGGCTGCCAAAGATAACCGACAATCTCGGACATTCAGAACCCCAAACGATATATAGAAATAATACTATTTTTAGAAACACATTTTTTACATTAAGTTCTCTTTATTAACCCAAACAGAAGAAAAAAAAACTTCTGTTCAGTTCACAGTTCCAACCTTTCTTTTTGTTTGGTTAGCCTTTCACAATTCCAACTATTTATAGAGTTTTCTCTATTAGTAAAAAGGTTGATACAAAGAAGAAATAGAAGAGAAAAAGAAAAGAAAAAAGAAATGGAAGAGAAAGAGGAAGCAGCAAAGAGGATGATGATGATGCTGAAGATCAAATCTAAGGAGACAGATGAGTTATGCCAAGAAGACATTAAAAGACAAGAAGCTTACAACATGTCTCCACGTGCACGTGGTAGTGGTGGTGGCTCGGTCGGAATGGGTAAGTCATCAAGCGTAAGGCAAAACTGTTTATGCGCACCAACCACACACCCTGGCTCCTTTAGGTGCCGTTACCACCGTCGTAAAGCTGGACTCGGCATGTCACGTGGCATATCCGTTCCGACTAACCTTTCCATGTTGGCTGGAGGAAGCTCTCTCTAATTCTACTTGCTCCCAAGTCCAGTAATTAATATTTTTTTTTGTTTCTTCTTAATTTCAATTCCTCTTATGTTTCTGTAATTATGTGTATATACAGAAAAAATGCACAAGTAGATAAATAAATTTAAGTGATCGTCATTTTCGTTTGCATATCGGAAGACAAAAAGAGTACAAACAATTTTTTTAGGCTACGAGATCTGAGTGGAAAATAAATAATAATATGACTTAGTATAGGATCGGGTAGTGGTACAATGATCGTTTCGAGTAGATAGAAAATGCAACAAGAGCTCTGTAATAAACTTACATAAAGATAAGAGAAGAAATCTAAACGTATCAGAGAAATAATTTAAAGAAAAAATTGGCTGAGAAGATGAATCATGAAGTGGGTCGAGTCCAACTGGTTTTAGATGTAGTTGTATTCCCGTAGTAAACTTTTTTGCTAGATTCGTCCCAATACGCCTGCAAGTTTATATAATCAAGCGATAATGTTTTAGCGACTGTGTTTGCATTTACAAAACAAAGGCTAGTGAAATGGTGAATATTGAATACTGTACCTGCCATCCCGATGGGAGATTTGCTGAGTGTTTGGTTAGATCAGGTTTAAGCTGCTTCTCATCATCGTCTTTCTTCTGAGACTTCTCCGCGTCTTTCTTATCAGACTTCTCGGCTCCTTCTTTCCTCCGTTTCACTTTTTCACGCCTAAACACATCATAAAACCGCATTATATAACTAGTAGCGGAGGAGACAAATGAAGTTTGCAGTACAAGGGCAGAATCACTAACCAGTCACCACCGAGAGGTTGGAAATTTGCGTTGTCTTTAGCCTCTCCACTCGCGATTTGTCGGGATTTCCATTCTTCGATTTCTCGTTGTCTTTTTCTATCTAGGATTCCATAGTCATCTTCTTCTTCTTCACTATCGTTTAGCTCCTCCTTAGCAGCTTTCCACTGAGCGCAATAGGAGAAAACATATAAGTTCCAGGTTTAAAAGAATCTGAAGAAGGGTTTGTTTGTGAGGAGCATCAATAGAGAAATAAAACAACGTACCTTGTCTACCAAACTAGAAACCTTTTTATTTGACTTCAATGATGATGTAGAAGCAACTGTCCGCTTTTTAGTCCGTTTCACTGTTACCAAAGTCAATTACTTATTAAGCAAAAACTTGGAGCATAACAACACTATGAGCGCGAGGACAAAAATTCAAAACCAAGATTAGATATCATTGTAGAATATACATACCTTTAGATTGACCCTTTGCCAATAGAGACAATCCACCTGCAACATCTGTGGATTGTGAAGCAGTACTCAAAGATGTCATCGCAGTAGAGTCACTGGATTTGGAACTAGTAGAACCAATTCCATTGTGATGCAGTGATGACTCCGCAGAGCTAATGACAGGAAACAGCGGAGCTGCACTATTGAAATTGTAATAAGCTTCAACAGCACTGGGTGCTGCAGGAGCAACTTCACTTGTACCAGGAACAGTTTCATAATAATATGATGACTGGGGCAGAGAGACTTGAGATCCGTCGACATGGCCATAGAACTGAGTATTAGGAGCTAAAGTAACAGCATTGGCAACATATTGATTGGCAATATATTGATAGTTGGACTCTGGATAGGATAAGTTGTATTGCGCCGCCACATAATCAGCTGATTGTTGCATATAAGATTGAGGTAGGGTATAGGAAACTCCCGGAGAGTCACTGGACAAAGATGGAGGAACATGGCCGTTATCAGGTGGTGGAGGAATTGGTTCATTATAACTGTCTGATGGCGGTGGAGGAACATTTTCACTCTCACAAGGCGGTGGGGGAATCCATTCCTCACCAGGAGGTGGCGGAACATCTGTATGAAGGTTGGATGGCTCTGTTTGACTGACTATCTTACCATCAGAGGCATCTATAACTTGCACAGAAGACACTGGAACTGATTCTTCAACCTCCATATCAACATCCATGTCAATATCTTCCACATTTGGGGAACCAGCCTTCTGAAGCATCTCATCTGAAGGAATAACATCAGACTGCCCAGCTGATAGCCCTCGGGAGTGTGTGGGAGATCCATCGCTGCTCAGATCAGCTGATGCATCTGAACAAAGAGTTCTTCCAGATTGATCACCTTCTTTCCGACTATCCTCGGATTCACTATCTGTTTTAGCATCTCCTACCAACTTTTCTTTGGGAGAGCTTTTGTTAGCTTCAGAAATTTCATCCATTACTGCAGATTTTGCACGCTGGTAAATCTCATCGTTAACACCGTCTTCTAAAAGCTTGAGTTGTTTCTCAGTGTGGAGCCAAAAAGAACGTAAAGGTGAGGCATCCAATATGAGCGCTTTTACATCAGAATGTCTGACTTCAGCCTCAAGAATGTACTTTGATATCTGCTCATTGCTGTGAAAGTTTCCATGAGACCTACAAAATTTTAAATATTAGAGATTATTATATTTTAAAGAAGATAAGGAAACTATGATCTTTTCACCTAACAATATAACACATATAAACAAGAAGACCGAAACTAGAATGGCTTACTTCTTCAGAGACCTCAGTTTCTCCAGTAAGCCTTCGCTTTGACTCAACAGGCGAGACGGGAGGTCAGTGGCTGCTCCTGTATCAGAATTAGCATGAGCATGCTCTGAATTTCCTGGCACTGCAAGTTCCTCCTGAAATGGTTGGTAATTAACAGCAGAGTGTATCTGATATTCGACTTGATGACCATCAGTTCCTAAACTTGTGTTGTATAGAACTTCACTTTTATTTCTCTCACCCAGATCAACTGTTAGAGAATTCGAACTGTCAGGCCCTGTGTATATACTTTCAATGGGTTGCAAATAGCTTTGTTCAATGCCAGAAATCAAGGTGGGCTCATCTGTAACCATGGGCCCAGAGACATTGTACCCAGCCCCATATGAACTTGTTGATTGAGTCAATACCGCAGGAATTTCCCACGAAGTTTCCCCAGTTTCTGTATTCCAGTAGTAATATTGATTGCTCTCCTCATGCAAAATCATCTTCCACTGCGAAGTAACATCTGTGAGAGCATGGTGCTCCAAAGATACAGTGTGAACTGAGGGATCTGTCTGTTTGTTTAGTCCATCCGAGACTGTCAAATTACTCACTCTGACATAACTTCTTACTACTTCAGCCTTAGATTCAAGTGCGGAAGAATGATCCCCTGTTTGCTGTTGGTCAACCATCTGTATACTGGTGCCTGCACCCGATGTAATATTTGTATCTTTTTGTCCTTCTTGAATTAATCCATCAACCTGGTTTAAATAAAATTCATCAAGACTAGCACTAGCAGAGGAATCATCAGAACTCCGGTTTATGCAAGTTAATTGTTGTTACCTGCTCATTTTTATTGGCTATGGCACTATCTGCAGTGACATCATCTCCCCTCTCCTTTGAATCCTCTTCCACCTCATCATCACTATATTGCCCAAGTAAAAGTAAAGGGTTCTCTGTTTTCTGACCTGAAAATAAGAAGACTAAAGAATCAAACTTTTGAACCACTACTAACTACAAACCTAGACTCCAGTTACAAGAACTGATATAAAAAAGAATCGCTAAGTGATGTTTTAGATTGCATTATAAAGTAAAAAAGAGGATCGAGAATAGCGTCTGGGAAGATTTTTCAGCGACCTGTCACAATTAATGACAAAGCCGTCAGTTAAGCGTAGGAAGCCAAAACAGGCAGAGACAAACGAACCGCTAGGAGCTAATTCCAGAAGAAGTCGTCAGAAAGCTTGAAGCTGCAAAATAAAGTAACTCATTCAAAAAAATCACAGTGGCTTGGCCTGAACCGATGTCATACGATGTCCATAAGACCACAGCCACCCTATACACTGAGAAGAAGAACATAACATGTGTTTGGAACACAAACAAGAATTTCCCAAATTTGCAGCATTAACATGTCGAGCACTTAATGGGGCTTGGTTACATAGCCGGATTTGAAGATAGGTAACTCATGGAACCCACCTGAAGAAGAAGGTGAATTGGGTAACTCATTAGGTTCTGTTTGTTCCCGCTCAACTCCATCATGCACATCTGAGCCACCCAAATCTCCTACAAAATTTTCAAAGAGATACTAAAAAAGGCCCAAAAATGCCAAAAAAAAAACTAAAATAAGTGATAAGAATATATCAGCTTCTTTTATGAACTAACTTCAATAAATCCATCTTTCTAATAGATTCAATCCTTGTACAATTTTTAAGGTGTTGTTCTAAACGACCAGGTTGATTTCATCGACAAAGAAAGTAAAAAAACGAATCGAAAAAGGTAGAATAAAATCAATTAGACAGAAGGTAATAAAAAGTATACCAGAGGGTTCCGCAAAGAGATCGAGCTTGACACGACGGCCGGTGGTATTCATGGCGGCGAAACGACGCTCTTTCCTCTTCCCCATCAGATTCCTTCTTACTCTATCTTTCTGATATCTCTATAAAGTATAAACTCTCAAGTCTTTAACTTTCGTCGAGGCTTAAAAATAAAATAATCTATGTCGAACAAAAACGACGCCGTTTGCTTATAGCCGTCTTATTGCCTAAGAGGTCGCCGTTTGGCCCGTTTCGCTTTAATTATGCAATTTGCAGGCCGATTAATCGATTAGGGTTTGCCAAATCTAATAGATCCAATCTCTAGCCGGCCCGGCCCAAATTTTTAATATTTCCAATTCCACAAATTATCGTTGTCGTAAATAAACTCATTGAAATGTGAGAATTTATTGACAATATTACAAAATGGAACATACTCTCGAGGCAAATTCCTAAAAAAAATTATACATGTGTAAATTATCACGACTCATGACTAGACTCTAACCTCTTGAGAAGCTGGGCAACGACACCCCAGTTGAATCCCCGGTATTGAAGCCACCGGATGACTCTAGTTTTTCGAGTCTCTATAGGCAAGTCTCGGCCTTGGAGCCACCGCTTCGATGCCTGAACATAAAGCTGATCCATTGTTTCTTTGGACATCCCGTTCTTTGTTTCTGTTTCTTCAACTCCTTCCTTGCATTGGCTTCTTTCAAATACCAGCTTTATGGCCGTCTCTGAGTCTTCGTTGCTTATGCCTTTCTTAAATAATGCCTAATCCACATGCAAAATACTAACTTCGCTTTAGTAGTGAAAGATATGACAACATTGTTATCCTCACGAAACAAATATGTGAATGGTGAATCTTACTTGCTTGATCCGCCTTGGTCCCCAACTTAAGGAAGACCATCTAGATCTACAAAATGACTCTGCGTACAAGCTATCATTGATAAAACCTCTGAAAAAAAACAGTTGAAAAACAGAGGTAAAGTGGATTAATGTTACAACAAAAGCAACCAACACCAAAAAAAATGCATAACCTACCGAGTCTGAAAATCACTGATCAGTCTGTCAACAATTTCAAGAGGACATTTCTTTCCTATGAGCTTCTTCTTCAGCTCAGCTGCTGAATACGACCTTGGACCATGCAGAAAGCAGAATAAGGAAACCATATAGACATAAAAGAGTGAAGAGGAACAAAAAAATAACCATTCTGCAATATTTTAAAATGAAACTAAGCAAACTCAAAGTTGCAAGCACACCTTAAACCAAGATAGCGAATAGCAATGTTCTCTGCTTCTTGCGCGGTTTTGCAGGCTTCTTTGCCACTCTTGACTTCCTCAGGTTCCATTTGTAGTTTGACTATATCATAAGCTTGTTTATGTTGTCTCGTCGACTTATAGCCATTAGATCTAACGCGGTTGCTGCTTCCTTCCAACTCTGCAAAAAGATGAGAGAAATGTAGGTTCTGGATATGATTTTGAAGCCAAAAAATAACCATAAAAACATGGCAGTAAAATCCAATTGAATTTTAAATTAGGTTAGCTGATAAATTATAAAAACAGCAAAAAGCTTTAAAACCTTACAATATTTACCATAGTTTCATCCAACTACAGGCTTTCCAACGATTCAGTTGTTACTCTTGAGAAATAATATATTGCACTCACAGAATCAAGCTTGCATAAAGCACAAAATACCTTCATTAGAGTCATCAGAAGACTCATCATAGTACATCCCAGCATCATTTTTATCCGGCAGATGCAAAAATGTGCCATCTCCGGTCTCTTTAATGTTATCCTTCACTTTAAGCCCAAGCAAACTATGATCCCATCTACCAGCACTAATACCCTTCTCCAAACTCAGAATACCTTCATTACAGTCATCAGAAACCTCATTCATGTAACTTCCAGCATTGTTTTTCTCTTGCAGGTCCAAAAATGTGTCTTGTGTAGCCTCTTTATCATTACCCTTCACTTGAGATCTCAATACACTATTATCCAATCTACTACTATCCCTATAGATACCTTTTTCAGAACCATCAAATGACTGAGATGTCAAATTTTCAGTAATCTTCCGAGACTTCTTTGGAACATATTTAATCACACCCGAAGAGCTGTAGTCTCGCTGCTCTGAACACAAGAATCTCGGACCGGAGTGTCTCTTCACCCTGCAAGTATCAGAGGTGAAAACACTGAATATTAAATCTATCCCTTACTTATACAGAAACGTATAGCTCCATGTTTGTTATAGCACTCGTGAGATCACAGAATTCAATAATAATCAGTATTGTCCCCAACTACATATGCTTTTGAGCTCTTGAGATTTCAATAAACTGGGAATTTTCAGCGAATTTGTAAGCGAAACAAAAACAAAATGCATACTATAGTATAAGAGAAACTGGAAAAAATCATTCAAGCAAAAGAAAAATTAGCTCACCATGGAATAAAAAATACGCGATGTTGAATACCAACTGATAACCTAAACCCTAATTTCAGCATCTCCTAATTGAAATCTCAAGAGACCTAGGTCACTCGAGATAGACAATTCAAACAGCTTCTGTTCCAGCTGCTATACTGAGCCGTGGACGTCTAGTTGCTATAATGCGCTGCTTTGGATGTTTACAATGTTAGGTTTATATATTTTTATATATTGGCACGCATTTTGTTACACATATTAAGAAGATATATGTTCGATTTTGTTGATCGAATAATTCAAATTCATTGTTCTGACCGGATCAGATTGTATATAGAATGTTCCGACAGGATCAAAGGAGATGCAAAATAGTTTAACAAACTAAGATTGACTTACTCACACCAAAATAAAAAGATACATAAAACCTTAAACCTCTAATTATTCAATACATTTAGAAAAAAAAAAAAAAATACTTCCACAGCTTCTTAATCAAATTTTTACTGCATACAAAACATGACAATACTTGGATGAAGAATCATCTTCTTCAAAGTCATAATTACCATCACCATCATTATCACCATATCCACCATTAAAGCTAAGAGTTTTAGATTCGAATCCAGTTTTCCGCTTGAAAACAAACAACCCACTAGATGAACCAGAGCTTTCAAACAGCCAATCATGAACGTCCCAGAAGATTTCCACAGAAACACCCTCGCTCACTGTCACAACCTCGTTCCCTCTAAATCTCCAGTTTAAATTCATGATACGAATCGCCGGCACACCGTCTACCGTAATCCACATTTCAGGATCGTCAGGACCCGAGAGAGAAGTCTCAATCACCACCTCATTCTCTCGACGTGACTCCTCACCGCCAAACGCTGTGCGTGTGTAGAACACGCGTTTACCGTGGACATGTTCTTGCTTGGAGATCAAGGAAGCTTCTGTCTCTGCAGGTTTCTTCTTCGTCCTCTTGAAAGCTTCGTCTTTTAAATCCCCAACTGTTAAAACTACTGCGTTTTTGGAAACGAGGGAGACGTAAAAGCCAGAGGAAGGTTCTGGGAAGGTTGAGAATTTGGCTTTACGAAAATCCCAGTATATGTCAACCTTCGCTCCTTCAGCTTCTAAGCTTTTGAGACCCTTTTTGGCCCAAAACGAAGAACCTGCTAGATCTATCTTCACCTGTTGTTGATGATTCTGGTCTTTCTCGATTTTGATGGTTAAAGAATGTGAGGACATGGTTCTAGACCAAGTGACATCTACGTTTTGCGTTGTATTCGCTATTTCAACTGCATAGAGTAAGGAGACAGAACTGGATTGATTAAACATGTCTCTTATGTTTTTTTGTTGTTGTTTCTTGAATCTTAATTTATTGGTCTGAATGAGGCCTTCCACAGGCTTGGCTTCAGATTGATAATTGTCACTGAATTTTTGATTCTGAAGATTTTTTAGACTCTCTAGGGAAATCAGATTTTTGGATGATCTGAATTTGTTTGGGTAAAACCAATAAAACCGAAGATTTTGTTTATTAGTTATTTACTGTGAATAGATAGCTTCTAAGTTTGGATTGTCATTATATTTGTGACCTTTCCTATGTTTAGTAAACTCAAGCAGAGCTTATTCGAGAATATTCTTTTTAATCACTCATCTATTAATGTTTAT
This sequence comes from Leavenworthia alabamica, assembly GCA_000411055.1. Lineage (NCBI taxonomy): Eukaryota > Viridiplantae > Streptophyta > Magnoliopsida > Brassicales > Brassicaceae > Leavenworthia > Leavenworthia alabamica. The sequence continues at coordinate 200,968 of KE157460.1, forward strand.
GTTAACTTCAACGAACAATGTAGAGGATAAAAAAACATCCAAGAAGAATAAAAATATGTTCCATGTTGTAGGCCACTCGTTCATATGTAACTGCAGATTCATATGTGATGGCCAAGTTTACTCTAAGCTCTGTTTTGTTACTGCCATGTTAAACGAATAGTTTTGTTACTTGATCTTGTTCGAGTGATATTTGTAATGAAATTTTGGAGAACAAAACATGTTGTGAGTGATGTTGGCTAAAGACGACAAATCAAACCCTTGAAATAGAAAGAAAAAATATCACTTGCATAAAACAAAAGGAGAGATGGCTTAAGACATGGTCTTGCAGTTACACCTTCCCAATGTTTTGTAAAGATCTATAAAATACAAAAAAGGAGAAAAAGAAGCACATTGTAAGTAGTCTCTTTAAATCACAAATCGTTGGCCATTGAGAGACCAGTTACTTTTAATCTTCAGCCTCCAAAGAGAAACCCAGCAGCTTGTTCTTCGTTTCCTTCAAATAATCTTAGAGCTTGTATCACTGCTTCTCGGGAGAATCCTAATTCCACAAGCTTTGCAATCTTGGCTTCAAACTCAGGTCCCTGTGCATAATTCCATAATGAAATGATTCAATGGAGACTGAAAAGGTCGTATAAAAAGAAGTGAAACTAAAAGCTCTAAACACAGATTCTATACCTCTGATGTGTTCTGCCTTTTAGGTTGTTGACTCGTCGGGTTTGTAACTGTGTTATTCTTCTTCTCCGTAAACCCAGAAGGAACCTGCACGACCCAAAACTTTTTATCATAAAAAACTTATTTTGGAATATATAGTATAGTTCATCAAAACCAAAGAAAATGTAGAAAAATGCAAATATTATTACTGTTGCCCCAGAGCTAGTTGCTTCATTTGGAATACATCCTTCATCCAGGAATCGTGAAGGGATGTCTTTCTCTGAAGGTTTTTGTCATGTTAATTGAAAACAAAGGTAATGAACATAAGAGCATAGAACGAGATATGGCAGTAGAGAACTGAACCTTGCAAAAAGGGAACTGAGACTTCTCCTCCTCCAACAGTCAGGACATTATCCTTCAAGTCTATAGTACACTACACACAAAAAGAGAGAAAGATACAGCTTTGCATTTGGCTGAAACAGATCTAATAAATTTCAAAGTAAGATGACGGAGATGTTACCTGATGCTTACGCAGCATATCAAGGCCAAATAAGAATTCCATGTTAGGTGAGTCCAACACCACAAATGAACACGGATAAAAGTTATTCCCAATCTGAAAGGTATGATAAATTTTCAATTTCTTCTGCAAAGAAGAATGAAACACAAAAAACAAAGGAGAACACATGATAAGAACAAATACTAGTGGTCACTACCTTGATTGGAGCGACATGAATGCGGCCCAATATCTCGGATTGGCCAACCCCATGAGCAATACCTTTATAACGTTGATCCATGAGTCTCAGCAATCTGAGAGTAAGTATTTAACAAACCTTGTGAGTTATTCCATCATTCTATGTTCAGAGAAGTACGAGAAGGCGAAAAAAATGAAATTGTTACCCGCATCTCTCAGCACAACTCTTGGATATAATTGTAGACTGTGCACCACTATCAACAAAAGCCTGGAGATGTTGTCAAATTAAGGCTATGAACAAAAGATGATCTAAGGAAAGCACTGAGGAACCAAGAAAAACTTGAAAACAGATAGTAAGCTGAAAGAGGTTATATCCTGGTTGCCAAATTTCTACCTTCAAAGGTACACCATTGACCTCCATATCCACATACAGCATTATCTAAGGAGATGAGAAGCAAAAAATCAAGTCTGTGTACAAAAAGGTTAAGGACTTTCAGAGTATAAACTACACAAGCACACATACCACCCTAGCAAAACCCTCGGGATTATGTTCAAGGGCAGCTTCCCAGTTCTCATCAATTCCTTTCTGCTCATAGGGATCAAGAGATCACCAAAAGTCAGATACGGATAGATAACAATTGAATTAAGAGAACACAAGAACCTAATATTGAACTTAAGTAAGGATCATTAACCTGTCGAATTGCCGCTTCAATTTTCCTCTGTGCTTCAACATCAAAAGGATCGGCATACAGAAGGGCCTGCAAAGGGAAGACTACATAAGCAGGGATCTTTGATTGTGGTAAATGTGCGGAAGAAACTCATAAACACATAGGCTTACGAGTTCCTCTTCCTTCTGACGCTGTAATACAGATCGTTGTTGATGTCGTGAACGCAAAACATCCTGTAACTTATTTAAATCGCTTCCAGAAATCACTTGTGCAAGCTCAGGATCCGTCTACAATTCATAATATCAAAGCCAAGGTAATATAGTCAAAACACAAAGGCAAAGAATGTTATCATAGTTCCAAGCTATAAAATCTGGTCACCTGAAATAACTGTCCCATAAGATTAGAATCACCCCGAAGGTGTTGTTGAAAGGCTGCAGGGTTCGAAGCTGACCCATCAGGATTCATTCCCAAATCACGTCCTGCCGCACTACTGAAGCAAGCAAGCATATGAGACAAACATAAAAAAGGGATCATACTCACAAGAGAAGCAAGAGACTAATCCATCGTACCCAGATGAGGAATTGGCATTGGCATTGGAAAGCATCATCAATAAATCATCATCTTTCACACCCAAGGCACTTAATTTATCAGAATTCCTCATCTCGTTTCCATTAAACAACAGCTGCTGCTGCTGAATCGGTACATTAGACTGCTCATTTATGCAAAAGAAAAAAAACAAAGCACCTTAAGTTCCAAAAACCCTAAACCCCAGATTTAAGCAGAATTCAAGTTTCGATCTTTAAACATTCTCAATATTAACCGATACAATTCCAAATATAATTTGAGTAAAGAGATCTGAGAACCCTTACCTCAACCTCGAGCAAAGCTTTAACATTCTCAACCTGCAAAACAATAAGCCCTAAGGATCAGAAAAAAATCAAAACTTTCGGAAACGTCGACAAGTGAGGTAAAAAAGTAGTGAAAACTATGAAGACCAATCGATCAATTAAGAACGCGAAGAATCAGGAAAGTCAGGGGTTTTGAGGGAAATAGCTTACAGTTTCCTGAGAATCAACATCAAGGGTGATGATTTGTTCACCAGCGGTCATCACAGTGATCCTCATCGTCTGTTTTTGGTTTCTCGGTCTCCTCTTTCCTTCTATTATAACTCAGAATCACTTGTGACTTCTAAAGATGGTTTTGCTTCTGTTTTTTTTTTAACTCTTTTGTCTTAAGGGAGAAGCCAGATACGGTATTATACTAGCTTACCTAAACCCTCGGCCTGGGCGAGAGGCTAACCGAGGTCGGTCATTAAATCCCGAAACTACCCTTGGATCTCTTTAAATCCCGACTGTTTCGTATTAGTTCTAGTGGTTATTGTTAATTAACCTATTTGTTTGTTGCTTTCCATGTGCGTTATTATTATGTACCCACTCTTTGCAGAAAAGAAATCGACCGATTTGAGATTTTAATATGTTTAAATATTGAACATTAATCTAATATTACGTTTTTCTACCCTTTTTGGTTTAACCAATCCGAGAATATTACGTTTTTTCCTTAGAGATAAAGATAAATTATTTTTTCTTTTTAATTTCTCTTATTGGAGATTATCTAATAGAGAGAAGCGATAGGCTATTATAAAATCTTTTTTTAGGTTATCTAAAATAAAGATGGTTTAAACTTTTTAGCTTAAAAGCTACGGACTACATTAACGTCGAAAAGTTTATGATGAACACGAATACGTTACGTTTTTTTTTTGGTATCTAAGTTAATACAATATAGGAAAACAATCAATCATAAGCTAACAATATCTGGAAAAAAAAACATAAGGTCAAACCTAAATCTAATTAATGAATCCACAACGAATCCATGTGAGAGGATCAAAGCTAGTAATGACCAGAGGGAGCTGGGAAACCGAAACGACGACGTCCAACGCCTCCACCGCAGTTAAATCTAGGATCACACTGGAGATTGATGGTATTGTGGATCTTGTTGAATCCTTCCTTAAAGACACCAAATCCGAATACAAATCCAATCGCGATCACCACCAGAAGCAAACACGTGCACAACATGCAAACACGTCCACAACACATCTTCTTCTTCTTAGTTCTTCCTCTGTTTAATTTTGTCGCCGGAGATTCTTTGATTTAGGTTGAACTCTGTTTATAGAGAGAGAACGAGTTTGTTGATTTTGTTAGCGAGAAATGTTCGTATAGAGGATAAATTTAGTGGGAGATAAAAAGGAGATTATAAAGGTATTATAGCTTTTGTGCCTTGGGACGTTACTACTTACAACGATTTGGGCAACGGTCTTTTTCTTTTCTTCTGTTATTTTACGTTTCTCTTCATTAGCTCTCTATTATTGATAGTTGTGGTGGCTAAGGCCCATTAGTCATATTCTTCTATGCTATGTTATAAATTGTAGTGATGAGTTTGAAACATCAGCTGAATCTGCTTCATTGTAAAACAGAGAAAATTGAGAATATTTGAATAAGCAGATAGAAATCTTAACAAAGAAGATTTGGGCTTTACATGGATTGTTAAATTATTGGGCTAAAATGTTAGAGACAAGGCCCAAACTAATGATGCGCAAGAAGCGTCCTTTTATTTACGTTACATACGTGTAAGTAGTGATTACACGTAAATTATATAGGTAGGCCCAATAATGGATATCAAGGCCCAAATGAATAATATTTGAATTTACACAAAGCTGTCCTCAAATTTTAACTATAAACACTATTATACCCCATAACTTTGTTGTATTGTAGATCGTACCCATTTAGTTATGAGTTTACTCGGAAAATTTTAGTAAGTCTCCAGAAGTTCTCTACCTGTTCTCACACTTTGAAGTCATCATCAATCATCGTCTCAGTTTTCGCTCTTGGATTCTCTCTTTCTTTTCTGTGACTATCAGATCCGCCGAGTCTTTCTTTTGTGGAATCTTTTAAAGGAGCTCTGCATTTAATCACACTTGTTTCTTGATTGATTTCTCAAACCCTAGCTTCGGCGATCATAAATCTGAACAAATATATGGCGTCTTCACCTGGTAACACTAACCCTCAAAATCCTCCACCTTTTGATCTCGGTAATTTCTTCAAACCTTCATCAAATCCTTATCCTACACCACCGGCATCTTATCCTCCGCCTAC
>KE157461.1:0-14001 GCA_000411055.1 Leavenworthia alabamica
TTAAAATAAATAAATTTTATAATATAAATAAATATTCAAATTATCAAAAATCATATATAGATAAATGTATTAATTTAGTTTTTATGTATTTAACTTTATTTTAGTTTTAATAATATAAAAGATACAAATAATTATAAAATAAAAAATAATAATAAAACTACATAAATTAAATATATAAATAATAAATAAATAAAATATTAATTTATATTAAATAATTGACTCGTGGTGTAACAGGGGTTCAACTCTAGTTGTAAAACATAAATCTATCGAAAATCTATGAATTAAAACGAAATAGGAAAATTGGTAACAAAAACCAATGGGAATAAAGAAATAAGCCATATTAGTATATTTTATATTATGATTTAAAACTGAAAAATAGGAAACACTCATATATTTCCTTTTCCAAAGAGTAAATTAACCACAAAACACTAAATAAGGAAATTTGTAAACAAAACAAATAGGAATAAGGAAATAAGCCATATTTAGTACGATTTGTCGACAAAAAAAATATAGTACGATTTTAAAAAAAAAAAGAAACAATCTGTCACATATATTTCCTTTTTCCAGAAAGTAACATCTCAAATATTATTATAAATAGAAGCATCAGTACTTTAAACTTCTCACAACTCTCAACTCTCTCGTTCTCATACATCTTACAATTTACAATTTTACAAGTTGGTTCAAGCTTTTCAATTGCAACCATGCTCAATACTTTAAATCCTCTCTCTTTTGCCACCTCCAGAGAAGAACTCATTACACAACCGTATCCTGCGGTTTCTCCACTTTATCCATCTGACATCTCCGTCACGATTCCTTCTCCGTTACCTTTAACCAACTCATTCCTCACCGCCTTTACTCGTCAAGAACTTGACATGCGTTTGAAACTGATGTTACAAGTAATGACTAATACCAAAGAAGATTCAGTTTCTTTTAAAGAGACTATCTCTAAGTTTAACCAAAAAGAGCTTCATAGGACTGCGTTGTTGCTTACGTATGATTCCGATTATTTCTTGGAGATCGCAAGAATCAAGAACGGCTCCAAACGCTTAAAGAAACTCTTCGGGAAATTTGATGACGTGGACACTCTCTTCACCACCGCTATCTTACGCCAGTTCTTCCACATCATGACCGATAAATACGCATCCCACGTGGCGTTACGAGGGATAAGTGTTTTTGATAACAAGAACAAAGAAGCAATGTACGAGCATATCCTCCACTACGCGCTCGACATAGCGTGTGACAAATACGGTTCCTTGGCGCTCAATATAATCATAACCGACGAAGACGATGATTACTACAGAAACAAGATCTTTGAAATAGTTGTGTGCAACGCTCTCTTACTAAGCAATGATCCCTATGGAAACTTTGTGATCCAACATGTTCTTAAACTTAGTAACTTGAATTGCACGCTTGACATAGCTGTTTTTTTACGTGACCATTTTGTTGATCTCTCGTTTAAGAAACATGGAAGCTTCATTGTGGAGCAGTTTTTGGAGACAGAGTTGTCAATGGTTGTGGTGGTGGAAGAGCTTCTAGAGTGTGAAGAAAATAGGTTAATGAGGTTAGCCAGGCATGAGTTTGGGAATTTTGTGGTGGACAAAGCATTGAGACGCATAAGAAGATGATTTGGAATGATCTGTTTTGGGGTTTAGTGCATAAGCTCAAACCTAAACTCCAATTCTTGCATAGGTCTCATGGAAGCAACATTGCATCTTTCTTGGAGTCTATTTGTTAACGATGTAGTAGTTATATGTTGTTAGGTTATTCTGAAAGTTATTGATTTTAATTATGATTGCTTCATTACATTTTTTGGGTGTTTTTTTTGGTTGTTTACGTAACTCTCTTGTAAGGAAAATATACAAAACAAATTAAAAGTTATAATTAAAAACCTATTCTAGTTGAGTAGGATTGGGCCATGCAAACAAATGGGCTGCAAATTAATAACCTATCCTCCTTAGTTATATTGGACTTCGATTCTATGACAGACTTTATTCGAATATCGATTAGAGTTTGGGCCACAATAAAAACTCTTGGCCCATCAATTCCAATGGTTTTGTTTAAACTTTAAACAAAACTACGTTACTTAGAACAAGAATAAAACAAAAATTGAAAATAGAAAAATCTGATTGTACATAAACCAAATATACACATATTTATCCAAGATATGTTTATTTCCAATCATACCAAAATGCTAAATTACGTATTAAATAGTAAATATATAGAGCAAAATACTTAGTAGTAAAGATAATATTTGAATGAATAATATCTTATTGCATTAAAATAAAAAATATATTGAATATTAAAATAGAAAGATTCTCTAGATTTCTGTAAAAAGGATACAAATACAACAATTAACTTTTTCTTTCCATTCACTTACACTACACTCTGGAATTTATTAGTGTCTCTCTCGACTCCATTAATCTTCTCATAGCCAGAGAGAGAGAGCTGAGATTCATGTGAGAAGATTTTCTTCCGACATTTTCTCTTTCCAAACACTGTTCTACTCTTAGTCTGAAAATACAAAGATTTTTCCGACAAAATCTCAGAAAAAAACAGAGAGAGAGAGACATTAACTGTTCGAAAGATTCAAACATAAGAAAGAAGAAGATGAAGAACAAGACCAATGTAGGTCTCTCCATTGTCTTCTTCGTTTGCTATCTCGTTTCCGTAACATCAGATCTAGAAGCTGATCGACGAGCACTTATCGCTCTCCGTGACGGTGTTCATGGCCGTCCATTACTTTGGAATCTAAGTGCACCACCATGTACTTGGGGAGGAGTTCATTGTGATTCGGATCGGGTCACAGCACTTAGATTACCCGGTGTTGGTTTATCGGGTCCATTACCAATCGCTATCGGAAATCTAACAAAGCTCGAAACTTTATCTTTCCGATTCAATGCTCTTACTGGTCCTCTCCCACCGGATTTTGCTAACTTAACACTTCTCCGTTACTTGTATCTTCAAGGAAACGCTTTTTCCCGCGAGATTCCTTCGTTTCTATTCACTTTACCAAATTTAATTCGGATCAATCTTGCTCAGAACAATTTCTCGGGTCGGATCCCGGATAATGTCAACTCGGCGACCCGGTTAGCTACTCTTTACTTACAGGATAATCAACTCACCGGTCCAATCCCGGAGATTACGATTCGTCTTCAGCAATTCAATGTCTCCTTTAATCAATTAAACGGGTCGATACCGGATCCGTTATCGGGTATGCCCAAAACCGCTTTTGAAGGCAATTTGCTTTGTGGGAAGCCGTTAGAAGCTTGTCCCGTCATTGACACTAAGACGCCTGGAAAAGGCAAAAGCAACAAATTAGCCGCCGGAGTTATTGCCGGAATAGTGATAGCTTGTTTCTTCGGACTTCTCTTGCTTCTCTTGATTTTGTTCTGTCTCTGTAGAAAGAAGAAGAAGAAGGAGAATGTTCAATCGAGAAACATTGAAGCAGCTCCGGTTCCCACTTCTTCAGCTGCCGTAGCTAAGGAATCAACTGTGACTAATGTACCTACTCCGGTGACTAACGGTGGACCACATTCATCTGAAAATGGTGCAGCAAAAAACCCTGTAGCTAATAAAGAACTAACTTTTTTCGTGAAGTCGTTTGGTGAATTCAATCTTGATGGATTGTTAAAAGCTTCTGCGGAAGTTCTTGGTAAAGGAACAATTGGATCATCGTATAAAGCGAGCTTCGATCAAGGATTAATTGTAGCAGTGAAACGATTGAGAGATGTTGTGGTACCTGAGAAAGAGTTTAGAGAGAAAATGCAAGTTCTTGGATCAATAAGCCATACCAATCTCGTTACAATGATAGCTTATTACTTCACTCAAGACGAAAAGCTCGTTGTTTTTGAATACATGTCTAGAGGAAGCTTGTCAGCTCTTTTACATGGTAAGAAAAAAACAAAGACTCATGTTTGAATTCCACAAGTTTGATTCTTTAGTGACCGATTAGTTAAATTCTTTGTGAATTCACAGGGAACAAAGGAAGTGGTAGGAGTTCATTGAATTGGGAATCAAGAACAAGGATAGCTTTAGGAGCCGCAAGAGCTATTAGTTATCTCCATTCGCGTGATTCCACAACATCTCATGGCAACATTAAGTCTTCTAACATTCTCTTGTCTGAATCATATGAAGCTAAAGTCTCTGATTACTGTCTTGCACCTATGATTAGCCCTACTTCTACACCTAACCGTATTGATGGTTACCGTGCTCCTGAAGTAACCGATGCTCGTAAAATCTCTCAAAAAGCTGATGTTTACAGCTTTGGTGTTCTTCTTCTTGAACTACTCACAGGTACAACAGATTCAATATAGATAAATCTTGAAAATCACATTGTGATTTTGAACACTGTTTTTTCTTTTATTGATTTATAGGGAAATCTCCAACACAACAGCAGTTACAAGATGAAGGTGTAGATTTACCAAGATGGGTTTCATCGATCAGTGAACAACAATCACAATCAGATGTGTTTGATCCAGAGCTTACAAGGTATCAATCTGATGGTAATGAGAACATGATTAGGCTTTTGAAGATTGGTATAAGCTGTACGGCTCAGTATCCAGATCATCGTCCTTCAATGTCTGAAGTCACAAGGCTCATTGAAGAGGTTTCTCGTTCATCTGGTTCACAAGGTCCTTCGTCTGATTGATTTTTTTTTTCTTTTTATTTTCGAGGTCTAAATTGATCGATTTCAAAACTATTTGGTCTAAAATTTGAATTTTATTAAATAGTTTTTCTCGTGTAATTCATCAAGTCAGTTGAAAGACACGTTGAAGATTTGTCTTTTGTGTATTTTTTTTATGTCTGAAGATTTTTTATAAACCCAAAAAATGAAATATAAATTGTTTGAGTGTGGACCAAAGTCTATTATCTTTTTTTTATTGGCCGTTACATAAATATGAATTTAATTCATGAAACATATGTTATACAATATTATAATATTTTAAAAACTCGTATGTAAATATATGATCATATTAATATCTCAAATTAATAATCAAAAGAAGTCAATGACAGAACATTTTCTGTCTTTCTTAAATTTCATTTTCTATCTTTATCAGTGATCACTATGAGTATATAAATAAATACATATTATAAATTCAATGAAATAAATATATATTTTTTGGTAACGGGTCTATTAAAGTTTCTTTGTCTGAAAGTGCCAAGTTAGTTAGTCACTCATCTTTCAAAATTCAAATTAGGGTAAAAAGATATAGCCATTAAAACAAGTGTTTCATCTTTTCCTTTAGCCTTTGAGTAAATGTGAAGTGACTCTTTATAGGAATAAAAATAAAAGAAAAAAATATCTTAATAAATCATATTGATCAAATAGTTGATGATTTTGGTTTAATCTGAAGTTTAAGCTAAATCTATTGAAATTGTAATGGTGTCCTACCAAAATGTTTATTTGGTCTTATTATATACGTAATCATTGAAATTACATCAAATTAGTAACGTAATTAAATTAGTTAATTGATTACTCTTGCTTGTTAGCCACAAGCCTATAATTATTTGTGATGTGACTTTTACAATGGGAGACTATAAACTAAACGATTTACGTATACGTCAAGAAAAAAGCAAATCTATATCATTTTAATATTTTTAATAAGAAAAATATAATTTTAATAATATTTTTTAAAAAACTGTTTTCGTTTGAATCGTACATTAAAAATATATATACATTGTTTAATATTAATGTGATTTTCTCTTGTTTATAACACATAATATCCCATGTGGCTTCACATGCGCAGGTTTATTTATATTAGGTTTACCCTGTCAAATCCATATAAAAATATTTAAACCTTTACAACTTGTACTTCATTTTCCATAAATCGGAAATATATTTTGCCAACTAATAAAAATCATTAATGGACCATTTTTATTCCTTATATATATATTTTAGTACAAAAGTTTCTTTGAACATGGTTACCGAATATGATAATAATCTATTATTATCGTATAATAAGATAATAGTCAAAAATATAACATCTAAGTGCCATCAGATCTTCGATCACGAAAAAGGTTAAACACATAAATTCATAATCCAAATATACTTGTTCTACCAGAAATAAGATAAAAAAAACTTCGTTTATTACAAAATAAGCATATATGTGGATAAAACAATAATATAAACTCTTTCTAGTGAGGTTAATAAATGAGTTTCTGAGAAATAAATATAAGTTTGATTGAGACAGACAGAACATAGAAACTGGAAACATGGCCACCTAATCGAGACAGTATTTGACGTGGTTTCTCTCTAGTCTTCTAGTGCTACTAATAATTATGCCAACAATAAAGTAACTGTTGGACTTTTGCTTTATAAATCGTTTTATACCGATCCATTAAAAGTTAAAAAAAGGAAGAAGCAAAATTAATTTCTTAAGAGTTTGTTTGCTGTAAGTTAAGTTAAGAACAACCCAGATCTTGGTAGGAGAGGCTGTAAAAGATCCGGATTCGACAACTTCTATGTTTCTCAATGGGCTTTTACAAATAAACCATAAAGCCCATTGAAAACGATATAAACCCCTAAAGCTATAAAATGTTTTAATGGGCCCTCCTTTAAAGCCCATTAAAAGCGATATAAACACATACAACTTTACAGCTATATAAATTAAGACTTCGTCTTCGTTTTCGCCGCACCTTAACCTAACTTACGAGAAAAAAATGACGAATTTTTTGGTCAATCAGAGAATGATCCGATTTTTATTATTCGTTTAAAAATCCGAAATTTTTGTTGTGGAAATCGTAAGTTAAGAAGTAGCATATAAGGGACAGATCTGTGCTAGTCTTTAAGCTTATCATTCATGTATAGCTTAATAGAATCATATGTTCCATATGCGAGATTAAACATCTTCGTTGATGGTTATGGGATCTCTGGACATGTATAATCCTTGAGATGAATTTCCCGTGGATTCTATCATTTTCTCGAGATTCTACAGCTTCTATGTTTCTTAATGTTTTGTTGTTTTCTAGATCTTCAGTTTTTGATTTAAAAGTATTAACCTTTATTCAAATTGAGATCTCGTATTTGGCTGCTCTATGATGATTTTTCTTGCTTTAACCACACTGAAAATGTGTGATTGAGAATGTGATGTGGCCTTTAGGTTCAATAAGATCTCAACGTTTTCTTGATGACACTTTGATCTAACTTGCTAAAGGGTTTATCTCTTTAGTGGTTTAGATTAAGGTAGAGAGTAATGTTGAGCTCTTATAGACATTTTGTTGTTTGTTTGAATCTTTAAGAACATGTCACATTTTCGAGCTCACTCATGTGGACAACTTTGGCCCTTGTCTGAGAAGCAGCTTTTTTATATTCTTTTATTTAGATGTAGTTTTAGTTTGTATAGTTTTTGTTTTCTGGCTGTTCTATGATGATTTTATTGCTTTAACCACACTGAAAATAAGGGTGTGAGAATTTGATATGGTACTTGTTGATTTAAGCCAAAGAAGTTAAGTGTATTTTTGAGCTCTGTATTGCTTGATGACACTGTGATCTAAAATGTTTGAAGGAGATTTTTTTGTTTCCTTTGTGTTTGAGATCAAGGAAGAGAGCAATGTGGTGGTCTTGTTTAACATTTTCTTAGCTTAAATCTTCAAGTACTCAGTTCTCAAGCTCGCATATGTGGAAGCCTTTGTCCATTGTCTGAGAATCAGCTTTGAAATCTATCTGTAGCTAGGCTACTCTCTTTTTGATTTCTAAGATGGCTTTTTAATCTTATTTGCTGCTTGATATGTCCACACTTGTTTGCAGACAAAAGAAGTTTCTTCTTACAAAGATATGGAGTTAAGAATTGCATCTGTATGTAATGTCTGAGATTGAAGTTAAAAGTCTATCAATCAAATATATATTTGATTATAATCATATAAATCAAATTCAGTAATTTTAGAGAAATGGATGAAAAATGTTCAATCTTTTTACCAAATTGTGAATTTCTACGACAGTAAAATCAGATAATTCATGCAGTTAGAAGCTATATCGATGTAAACAGTAAACGTCATATACATAGCCTTAGATAAATGTATCTTCATATTTGATTTGATGATGCTGTTGTAAGTTTAAAAGATAAACAGATTCAAATGTTTTTACTCAAAGAAGGAAAGCATTAAAAGGTTGATAATACAAACTTATTGGCTTTTTAGAGAGAATCTTAAGATAATGTTACATTTACTATAGCAAGACTTGGAAATCCTCACTCTCATGTTCACACACACACAGACCAAATAAAAAAAATCTGATTCACATACATCAAGCAATTGTTTTTTATCTGATACAAACGAGGCGTAAATTGACTATTAGAATAGATACGGGGCTATAACATAACCAAAAGCAAAGATGAAGGGGGTGACTTTTAAAATCATTACTAGTTCTGGCCAAAAAAACCAACCCGAGCAAGAAAAACCAAATCCGATCCAAAAATTTTACCCGAATCTGAATTCGTGATTTTATTCTATTGGAGTGTAAGTGTATATATCCGTGAATTTTGGATAAAATCCAAAACCAATCCGAAACCCGAATGAGTACATAAATAACCTGAATAAACTTAAGTTTGTTATTATTATAAATTTTAGATATTTTTAATTTGATGATATATTTTTTGGTTAATCATATAACAATTTTATATATAATTTTAAGTTTATCGATTAATCTTTAAAATTTTAAATATAAGTTTATATTAATTATGTTATAGATTTATGTATTACTTTAGGACAATTAAGTAAGTTTTAGATTTTTAGTATACTTTAAATTAAATCGGTAAAAAAATTATATTTCTGACATAATTTTGGTTAATGAAATGCAAAACTTATGTTTTCGGATATAAAACCTCGATTTGAATGAGTATCTAAACCGATATAAAATATTAAAATTATACCATTGGAGTGTAATATCAGCAACCCGAACCGAATCTAATCAAACTCGATTCAGTTATACATGAATCCGATTTGAAATATTAAAATTATTTCATTGGAATATAAAATCACCAACCCAAAAAATCCGAATCCGATCCGATCCGCCTGCCCGAAAGCCCAGAGCTATACGAAGAAAGCTCTCTCTTTGATCACTTGGATTATAAATCAAGATCTTGACGGTTTAAATATGCGCCAGCTGTTAATCTAAAAAAGACTTGGGTACACTTAGTCGCAGTGGATCCAAGATCAGAACCAACTCAAACTCCGTGTTCGAAGGATACAGTGACGGCGTTTTAGACCAGAGAGTCTTTCTCATTTCTTCACTTCGTCGTCTTCTCGACTAGAATTGTCTTAGGCTCTTCTTCTATTTATTTATAACATAGAAACAATTTTAAAAAATGGATAATATTACCTTAGTGTCTTGCTCAGCTGCTTCTCCAAAGCTGTTAATCCGATGCAATTTCACTTCTTCTCCTAAAAACCCAGTAGGGTTTTCTCGCCGGACTCCTAAAATTGTTCTCCGTTGCTCCAAAATCTCTGCTTCACTTCAGTCTCAATCTCAACCTTCATCTCCAGAGAAAGCTGGAGAAACCGGTTAGTTTACAATTGCAAAATTCATCAATTCTCTAGTTTTGTAGTTTTATCCATGATAATTGATTGTCATATTATAAAACCTAATGAATGAATTGCTTTATCTCTTAAAAATCCATACTTTGTAAATTTGCAAGCATAAAAAGCCAGTTTTTATCTGTTCATTTGCAGTGGTTGTGAAACAGAGGAGCAAAGCTTTTGCAAGTATATTTTCCTCGAATCGTAATCAAGAGACAACTTCTTCTGTTTCTTATCCTACTGCCCCTGTGCCACCACCATCGTCATCAACCATGTAACTTTTAAGCTATTTTCCTAGTCTTGTGCAATGTACTTGTTTGATTCTTGGTAGTTGAATCATGTTTTGTTATCTGTTTCTGTGTAGAGGATCACCACTTTTCTGGATTGGTGTTGGTGTTGGCCTATCAGCTTTGTTCTCATGGGTTAGTTTTAAGATTCCTTTCTAATTGATTTCTTATTCACACATAGCTTCGATATCGAACAACTAGTACCTGATTTCTTATTCCTTTTTGTCTTCTTTTTTTCATGGGACTACAGGCCACATCAAATGTAAAGGTGAGTGTATTATCTCCTTCTTATGGTATTACAGACTCTTGCTTTCTAATATGTTTCATAACCACAATTTGTAATTCATGTTATCTCTTCTATTCTCTAGTGTATAATGCTTATGTATCTGAAATAGTATTCATTAGATTGGTTATCTTAACAAAGTGAACTCTTTTGCTCATACTTTTGAACCATAAGTTTAAGCATGGAGACATTTGCTTCTCTTTTTTTTAGTAGTCACTTGATTCAAAGATGAAAAGTTTGAGATAACCTATAATGATGCAACTCAGGTAGTTACACTTACACCTATAATCATTTTCATACCTATTTGCTTGAAAGATATTTCAAAAGTTTTCAATGCTTTCTCTCTTTATGTTTTAACTGGCTGGCTCTTACTCTCTCTAGAATTTTTTTGATTTGGTTTCAGAAATATGCAATGCAAACAGCTATGAAGACAATGATGAACCAGATGAACACGCAAAATAGCCAGTTTAACAATCCTGGATTCCCATCTGGATCACCTTTTCCGTTTCCATTTCCTCCTCAAACAAGTCCTGCTTCATCCCCGTTTCGATCTCAGTCTCAGTCTTCAGGTGCTACTGTTGATGTGAAGGCGACAAAAGTAGATACATCTCCTTTGACTAAACCACAACCTACACCTGTAAAGGATATAGAAGTGGATAAGCCAAGTGTTGTTTTAGAGGAAAGCAAACCGAAGAAAGAAGAAAAGAACTATGGTAGATTTAACCACTTCTCATTTGTATCCTTAATCTTGAGCTTATTCCTTTCTCAATTTCTAAGCTTCTAATTTGGAATCTGATGTTATCTCTTGATGCAGCCTTTGAAGACATTTCCCCCGAGGAAACCACAAAAGAAAGCCCATTTAGCAACTATGCTGAAGTCTCTGAAACTAGTGTCCCCAAAGAAACTCGCTTGTTCGAGGATGTAAGTTTCTTTGTATCTGCACAGCACACCAAGTGACATAATTTTGGTAATCCACAAGCTAACTTTGCTCTCTTATTTGATCTTCGGCTGAAGGTGTTACAAAATGGAACTGGTCCGGCAAATGGAGCCACTGCTTCAGAGGTTTTCCAATCTTTGGGTAAGTTATGATTTGCAATTTTCATCACTTGAACAGCACTGTACTTGATTCATGATTAACGCTAAAGACTTCCATTTTATTTTATAACATATACCAACAATCAGAAACTAGGGACGTTATTAAAAATCTCTCTTTCACTCTTCTAAGTTTTAAAACTGAATCATTAATGTATAACCCTTGTTTACACAGGCGGCGGGAAAGGAGGACCGGGTTTATCTGTAGAAGCTTTAGAGAAAATGATGGAAGATCCAACAGTTCAGAAGATGGTTTACCCGTAACTTATCTTCCCTATCACATTATCTTTAAACTACTTCCCTTAAGAACTGGTTACTTACTCAAACATTTAGTAACATTGCATGTATAAATGCAGATACTTGCCTGAAGAGATGAGGAACCCAGAAACTTTCAAATGTAAGAATGATCTAATGGTTAATATTGATCAAAATCCTAGTTAAAATACAGATTGGTATTGATTTGATCAACTTGGAGTTTTGTAGGGATGTTAAAAAATCCTCAGTACCGTCAGCAGCTACAGGACATGTTGTAAGTTAACAGTTTACAAAGTGGTTTGTTCCATTGCTTTTAAGAATCTCTCTAAACCATATTGTTTGTTATTTTTATTTTTCATTGGATTTAGGAATAATATGAGTGGTAGTGGTGAATGGGACAAGCGAATGACAGATACCTTAAAGAACTTTGATCTGAACAGTCCTGAAGTGAAGCAACAATTCAGTAAGACAACTCTCAAGTTTTGTTTCCACTATGATGATATTTTGTGACGTTGAATAGGTTTTGATTAAAACCATTTTATAAACAGATCAAATAGGATTGACTCCAGAAGAAGTAATTTCTAAGATCATGGAGAATCCTGATGTTGCAATGGCATTTCAGAATCCTAGAGTTCAATCAGCTTTAATGGAAGTTAGTGTTCATTAACTTGAATCAAAGACTTGCTTTGATATTTTATACTTAAAAAACTAAATTTAATTGTTGTTATTGCAGTGCTCAGAGAATCCAATGAACATTATGAAGTACCAAAATGACAAAGAGGTAAAATTTACTTAAAATTTATGCTACTTGTAACTTTTCCATTGTTTGGATTTGTAAGAATTTTGAGGTTTTTTAATACTTTGATGAAGGTAATGGATGTGTTCAACAAGATTTCACAGCTCTTCCCAGGAATGACGGGTTGAGGAAGCTCAAGTCTTTTAGATTATGATTAAATGTCATGTCTTTAGCTTTTTGTAGGTGAAAATAATGAACTTTTTTTTAAAATAAAGATGGTTAAAGTTTTGGTCAAGAACAGAGAGACATTGAGTAATTGCATTTATACTGTATACCAATGTTTGTTTATGTTATGGGAGTCGGCCGGAGCTGATATTTTATATTTGAATACAAGTTTTCAATGTATTTTAAAACAAACAAATTATAGAATTTATAGGGGTGTCAAAATGACCCAAATGGGTCATCCATGATCCATTTGAATTGAGTATTAATAGATCACGGATCATCTATGACCCATCAATAAATGGGTTGAATCGACCCATAACCCATATAATCAAATGAGTTAAATGGGTGACCTATGACCTAAAATCATTTTAATTTAACACTAAACTATACTAATTTATTTATGTTAAAAATCAAAATCTTAATAATACTATATGTTTACACTAAAGTAAAATAACGAATTAATGAAAATAAAATTTCAGTATGGTGATTTTTATAATACTATATATTTATACTAAATCAAAATAATTAATTAATGAAAATGAAAATATCAATACGATGATTTTATAATATCACCACATTCCAATCAATACACATTCTTTGAGTAATTTAATTAAACACTTTGTGTGCAAATATATTGACTTATGCTTCAAACACACATAAATATTTACAAGTGTCTACAAATTTCTAATTTATCTATAATTTGATCATTCACCACTATACCCATCAGCTCAAAGTAACTAAACATCAAAAAAGAAAATAATATAATATATATTGTCCAATATAATATTTTTCTCTAAAGTTAAGAACACTAGAGATTCAAATAGAGGTTAAAGTTTTTCTAAAGATTAAACCTAAATCAGATCTATCTTTCATATGATGAATGATAAAATTACAACAACAAAAAATTGAGGAAATGACACAGAGAAAGAGAGCTTACATAGAAAAGAATGAAGATAATTAAAAGACAAAAATGGTGATAAAAAATAAACGTTTATAAGATGGATGAGTAAAAAAATCAAAAGAGAGAGAAATATAGGAAAATAAATGAGAGTTTATTTGATGCACTGCTTGAAAGACTATATTACGTCATTCATATTTAGAAAATTAATGAATCATAAAATTTTATGGGTCATCCATTTCACTCATTGACCCATAAATGTTTGACCCAATTAATCCATAACTTGTTTGATCCATGACCTATTCGACCCACTAATTCATTATAATCAATTTTTTTTATCCATTAGGGTCATGGATCATGGGTTGAATTAGATTGATTTATGACCCATGACCCATTTTGACATCCCTAACGCGATATTAGCAGATGAGTCTGTTTTCACGATTTCTGCTAAATATATTTTACACGTTTTTGCGAAATATATGTTTTCAAGTTTGGCAAAAATTTACGTTTCCATGTTTTTATAAAAAATTGTATTTCCCATGTTTTTAGAAAAAATGATGTTTTAGTAATTTTTGTGGAAAATATGTTGATAAATACTTATAAAAAATCTGATCATGACATGAATAACTAACAAATAAATGAATTTAATGGGTCATCTATTAGACCCAACGACCCACAAAATTTTGACCCATGTGACCCAAGATTCATTTGA
>KE157461.1:31724-95687 GCA_000411055.1 Leavenworthia alabamica
AATTATAAATATATATAAATTATATATAATATATATATAAATATATAATAATTATAATATATATAAATAAAAAAATGTTTAGGTGGAATCAGAAATAAACCAAAAACATAAGTTAATTACAGTAAGACTAATACTGTAATAATATACTTTTAACCTTGGTAAATTTGTATGAGTAATTAACCAAATCCAACATATATTTTTCAAATCAATAATTTAACTGTAGAAAATATATATGACTGTATAATTTTATATAGTCATATATAAATATATATAAATTATATATAAAATATATACAAGTAAAATATATATAAATTCTAAATATATAATTTTATATACATGTAAAATATATATATTTAAATATTTATGTCTGGATAAATTTATTAATTAAGAACATATCTTAAGAAATTTAATATACGTTTTGATGTTTTTAATAATATCAAATATTTTATTTATTAGAAGAAATATAATTACAATGTAAAACATTTGTTACCATTAAAAATTTAAATTATAGAAATTTAAAGTAAAATTTAAAATTTGTTACCATTGGGTGCCTACTCGTTATATTTTCTTATCAAAATATCTATTTTAGTGTTATATTTTCGTAATTAGTTATATATTCCAAAAATAAATTTAAACCGCTAATAATATCAATCATTTTTTTATTACCTCTTTCAAAATATATTTTTTTATATTTTTTATGTCGACAAATTTTGATTGTTGTCGATAAATCTTGAAATTCATATTCTAAGTTAGAAGAAGTAGAAATTTTGAAATTCATATTGAAATAAATCTTGAAATTCATATCCAAAATATATACCCTTATCACCTTTAATAACTCATCCAAGTTTATACAATAATAAAATAATCATCAAATTTAATAACTCATAATCTAGTGTTTTCTGAATGATATCTGTTTGAACAGAAAAATTAGATTGCACCGTACCATTAGCCAATAATAAATATCCTGTTGTATATGTCCATTTTTTAGCATCAACTTTAGTGTAATTTAATAGCAATCTGCATAACAGCTTATATTTCTCAAAATATTTTTCTTTTTTACAACTTCTGTATAATCCATATCTATAAATAATGAAAAATATGTAAATTGTGTTGAAACTGATGTAAATTGAATTGATTTATTTCTAAGAGAGTTTATTCGTTCTAACATTTTTAAAGAATTAACATTCTTAAATAGTTTAGTGTTATTCAATTGTGATTTACCAAAATTCTATTAAAGTTACGTGTTAGTAGTATGATAATTTTAATGATTTGTTTAGAATCAATCAAAATCTTATGTTATTGGTTTATAATTTTTAAAAGATCAATTAAATTAATGTGTTATTCAAATAAAATAATTTTAATAGATTTTATTCTTAAGTTTAAGTTTAATGTTATAGGTTGAATAATTTTTAAAGATAACACTAAATTCAAACCTAAGAATAAAATTTATTAAAATCATTTTATTTTAAATAACACAATACTTTTATTGACTCTTTAAAAATCATCAACTAATGACACAATATTTTAAATAACTATACATAAATCATTAAAATTATCAAACTAATAATACATAATTTTTATAGAATTTTAGTAAATTACAATTGAATAACACTAAATTATTTAAGAATATTAACTCTTTAAAAATTATAGAACTAATAAACTTCTCTAAAACTTCAGTTAACAGTTGTCATAAGAAATGTTTTAGTTTTGTAGGAATATAAATTTTCTAGAATTGATTTTTTATGCCAAGTCATCTGGTACGGGCTATATAGCTTATTAAGGATTAATGTGTTGGCAACTAGTGATTTGACTATTTAGATTTCTTCTTTCGTATAGATTACATTCTTATTGTATTTATTTATTTACTTAATAAACATTTGTGGAACTTTAATTGTTTGGTTGAAAGAGATAAAATGGGATTGAAAAATCTAATTTACACCCTATTATAATAACTCCTAAATAAAAATAAAAATGCTTCAGTACTCGATTCCCCGGTTCGAACCGTTCCAATCTGGTTAAGTTCTGAGATCTCTCTTCTACGCATTTTCCCGCCAAAAAGAGTGGCAAAATAAGCAGGCATCTTAAAAGTTAAATAAAACCCTAAAAAACAATCGTCATTCTCGATTGCTTCCTCAACGACAACCTCCAATGGCGCCATCCAACACCGTCGCTGATCATCCACCATCTTCAACCACTGATTCATTCAATTCCAAAGCCACAACAGAGAATGATATTCGGGTCCCTTCCCTCTCTCTCCGTCAAATTTTGTTTCATTACTCTTGATTGAAGCAAATTGATATTCCAAAGCGAGAATGAACTCAAAATTTTGAATTTTTCCTGTTTTCATGGCAGCCATTTTTTGTTCTCCACAAGGCTTCTTCTGGGAGTAACCACCGTGGGAAGTTAACTGAGACGGTCAAAAGCAAGCGGAGGACTGAGTCACCTATACCTAAAATTGCTAAAAAAACTGAGATTGAGAGTGTGGAAGGAGAAGATTGTCATTTTTTCTCATCTATACGCTTAAAAGTTTTCGAGACTGTCTGGTCGAAAATTGACAAAACAATCGAAGTCAGTCTTAATCGTTACTGTAAATTTCTTCCAGTGTGTTTAGATCTCTAGTCTTTCTATCTAAATTTGTACTTTTTTCATTTGCAGGATGTTCTTAGAGATTCGAATTCGAAAGTATTTAGTGGGATTCATGATTGGATACAAGAATCATTTGAATCGATTGTATCATCTGGAGCACTGAAGTTGTCGGAAGCAGTTAGATCTTATCCTGTTTTAACTCAGGCTTCTTCCAAGCAATTGTTTACTGCCTTGGTACTCACTAGTAAGTCTTTAAAGACTAGTGTTTCGTCAATATTGATCTTAAGAAATCACATAACTTTGGATGACTTTTATAGGGTCACTATTGTTTTGCTTCTTCTTATATAGTATCCTTTTATTGTTGTCAGGGAATCTGGAAATGGTTGATGATTTATTGACATTTGAAGAACTGGATTTGTACTTGAAGTCTCAAGGATGCCATGTGGCTAAGCTTTCATCTATGGACTTCTCAGCCAAAAGTGGTGTTGGAGGTTGCCTTAGAGGGTTATTACGCCAGTTTGTGATGCCAACAGTAGAGGTTAGTAAATCTGCAGAGCCATTGATATCATTTAGTTTTGTTTCATACTTGCACAATTTGTGAGTCCTTTTCTTTGTAATACGACTTTTGAACAGGTGGCTGACATAACCATTCTCGCATCATGGTACAGAGAAAACAAAAACCATGAGAATCCCCTGGTTGTAATTGTGGATGATACAGAGAGATGCTGTGGGCCTGTCCTGTCAGATTTAATTCTTATATTGAGGTAGCCCATCGTTATGCTTGCTATGTTTTCATACTATCATGTTGAGGTTTATCTGCTCACTGGACTAAAATAAGTTTAATTTTCGTAAACTTTCAACTTTGTTTACTTCAGTTTAGTCATTACCATATCAAAGTGTGGTTACCTGCTCTTTTTAATTTTTTTTATTCAGTGAATGGGCAGTCAAAGTTCCAATTTTTTTTATAATGGGCGTGTCCACAGCACATGATGCGCCTAGAAAGATACTATCAGTGAACGCACTGCAGCGACTTTGTGCTAGTAGGTTCACTCTGAGTTCTCCGGCGGAACGGATGGATGCAGTGCTCAAGGCTGTTTTTTTAAAGCAATGTTCTGGGTTCACTGTTAGCCATAAGGTGGCACTTTTTATGAGAAGTTATTTTTTGTGTCAAGATGGAACACTGACATCTTTTGTTAGAACTCTCAAGGTTTCTATCTCTATCCTTTATGCAGTATTAGGTTTCAACTTGTTTCGGATTGCTAACTCTTTGTTTCTCATTTAGCTATACATTCTTTTCTCAGATAGCCTGTCTACAACATTTCTCATTAGAGCCTTTAAGCATCATGCTTGAGCACTTCTGTCAAGATCATGTTAATCAGGTATGCTTGATGCAACTGTCTACAACTTTCATTTTTTTTTCAACAGAGCCGTCAGCTTTTTCAGATATCGTATTTGACTTTGGTTAAACTGCCATTATTATATTAGTGTAGTTGATAACTAAAAACTTTAGTTTATGTTTCGCATATTGAGAGTCTGTATATATTACAAAGAGTACATATGTACTTCATAAAGAAATGATTGAGCTTTTTTTGTGGTACATTCTGCATCCCTTGATTTGGCATCTAGAGCAGTAGATCTTTTTGCCGTGTACATGTAAAATATAGCGCAATTCGCTTTGTTCTAAGGAAAAATTTTCTTGTAAAGCTGTCAAGTGAAGATACTGGACTATTGACAGAAGCAACTATGAAACATGCCTTTGACTTGCCATCTGTGACAAGGTACCCAGAGAACTCACCACTTTTACTGTTTTTACTTTCCACTATATGTATGTTGGAAGAACTGATGGGCAGGTTAGTGTTGTTGGACGTCTATGACAAGGTTTGATCCGTGTTGGAATTCCCGTGGATTATTGGAAATTAAATGCACTAATTTCTGTTCATAAACGTTTTACTAGGAATAAAATTACTCGGAGTACTTTTGAAATGCTACCTCAGTTTTTGTCAGACTTGCAAAGAATGCCAAATCCCTGGAGCATAGTAGTTTTGGTGAGTTCTCCTTTTTTCTTTCTTTTTTACGGTTCATCATCATACAAAGAGAACCTCCATGTTTTACATGATTCGGGGATGCCATTAGTCTGTGAAAAATAATTTCTGATTTGTCAGATATTGAGATAGGAAATGTTGTGAAAACCTGTTTTAATGAATAAAAGCATCCCAATGGGCATAGAACTAACATGTATAATTTTTTTGAGTTTTATTCATAACTGTTATTCCTGGATTAAAAAATGAGCATATTCTTATATAGTATATATTGTTTTGCAGTGCATATATGAAGTTGGAAAGTTTGATAAACTTCGATTGCTAGACATATTTTGTGAGATACTTGACCCAGAAGCACAATACTTGAAATACTTTTCACCTTCAGAAATTGTTAAATGTCAGCGTCACAACTCAGGACGTAATAATGTTATCAGACGTGTTCTGTGCAAGCTCAGGTGAGTTGTATTGTAAGGAAGAAATGTAAATGTCCCCTCAGACAATAGCAGCCAAGGATTCTCTTAAATTTTTGGACCATAGTCTCCATACATAATTTTTCTAATGGATCTGTGCAGATGTCATCTTAGTAACCTTATGCTGTGTTGCCATATTTTTGGAACAAGATGATGATTAGTTTTGGTAAATCATGTTAGGTCGATTAATAAATCTCTTTGCTTTCGAATTAGTGGCCTAGAAATCTTAGATTATTGAGAGCTTGTTTTAAATTTTATGCTTAGCACAAAAGTTCTGAAGCTCTTGCATTCAAATTTTCTCAGAGATCTTTCACCTTCACAGCTGTCTAGCATGTTGAAAAGTTGGGAAAATCTTACAGCGGAGTTCAGTGAGGTAATAATTAACTAAAATTCATCAAGTTTTTACCATTCCTCATGACTTGCATATTTTGTATGTGTGATTTTTAACTTTATTTGTCCTTAAAAGTGTTCTTCTGTTTTCTGATCGGTGTTCTTTCATTTCCTTTGAACTAGAGCAACTTAAATTGTCTTCATGCTCCTAACATCCCTTGTGCGGAGGTTTTGTTTTGGGTTTATAATCTATTTATCTGAAAATACTGCTTGAATCAAAGATTTCACATAAATGATCGTGAAAAAGTCAATCACTCATAGCTTTTGAGCAATTCCGTGATACTAATTTTTGGCCATCCTCAGCTATAAATACATATAGGTTGTTCTAGATGATGTATTGAATTGTTTGTTTGTTCTCTGCTGTTAGATCAATGACAAAGTAATGGAATTACACCCGCTCATGAGATCCGTGGAAGCAGCTGGTCAGAGACAAGGACTTCCCAGCAGCCCAAAGTAAATCTCTTAACATTGATTTTTGTTTCTTTTAATTGATGAGGAAACTTGGTGTATTATTCAGCTGATATGTAATCTTTTCTGTATACATAAGTTCCTATAATCATTAGCTTCTTTTGCTCTTCTCAGTAACGCTATACACTGAATAAATGTTTTTTAACTTTTATGTGACAGAAAGCATACATCGCGAAGCCATTCAAAGCTTGAAAAAGAGCTTAAAGCCATGACTGATAAGGTTGCTGCAGTCATAGAATTCATGCTAAGGTGAACTCTACTTTCTCATGGAGTCTTTTTCACCTTTGATGAAACTTCTTCTTTTTGAGCTTGCATTGCTTGTATGGCGGGTTTTTATCTGACTGTTGCAACTTGCAACTTAATATGTTATCATAGTGAATTAATCTGAGCCTTTTTGTATGGAACAGAGAATATATGAAACCAGTTGAGACAATTCCTTTCCATGAAATTTTATGTTTCAAGAATGTCAATAAACTTCAATCTGTAAGTCTTTCGCATCCTTATTCTTCTCGGAATCACTTCTACTTCGCTTAATTTGATGTTTATATCTGTTTCAGGCTTTACTTGGAGATCCGAGAAGCAAGATCCAATCTGATCTACTGGAATCTCACAATATCCTTAACTGTATGTGCTGCAGCCAGAGAGGCACAACTCTATTACATTCCATGCACGATACATCGATTTTGTGAGTCTTTACTTTTTTCTTGTCTGAAACTATCTTCAAAACACATACACATTCAACAAAGAAAAGGTTTCTGATATTTGATTATGTAGGTACACTCTGGCACAAGAGCACGCAGATGTTATTAACCTACATGACTGGTATCAGTCTTTCAAGTCCATACTTATTCCCCGGAATAACAAAGCTAAACAAAAAGCAAAGTCATCTTCGAAATCAAAGAAACGGAAGGATATATGCGAAGAACCAGAAGTACCCGCTGAAGCATTAATTCAGTATCCTTGAAAAAAGATCCATCAATGTTCAGCCTTGTTTATATGTTCATTTTGCAGGACATTTACATAAATGCAGACGACCAAAGGTTTTTATAATTTGATTCCTTAACATTTCATTACAACAGAGCTCGATTTTGCAGAGCTGTAATGGAGCTTCAGATAGCAGGACTTATTCGCATGCCTTCAAAAAGACGTCCAGATTTTGTGCAAAGAGTGGCCTTTGGTTCCTAAGAATAGTTTCAATACTTTCATTGTAAGTGTATTTTAAATATCTGTGTTCATAACCTGTTTCCATGTATCTGTTCAGATATAAAAGTGTATTTTAATAACTGATACTATAAACTTGTTTCTTAGAATTAGTTCAGTGTAATCAAACTTATTTTTTCATGAATTTATTTCTCCAATCTGTAAACAAAGATGTTCATAATACGCACGACATAACTGAGACTCTTCAACACATTAACTCATTGCGGACGACATAACTGAGACTTTTCAACCTCTTTTGTCCACTTATTCAAACCCATGGAACAAGCTGAAGACTTTATGTGAATACTCTCAAGTCTCCTCCTTAAACTCATTTTATGGGTCAAGAGACGACTTGTGACTTGTGACTTGTGACTTGTGAAGTCGTTATAACTCTCATAAATTCAAGTTTTGGCTACTGCAACAATTTCCAATTGTCATAGTTGCTAAAACCTCTCTTCTTTTACTTTCTTTTTAAAACCATAAATCACAAAATGTCCATAAAACTCGTGGTCACAACTTGTCTCTGGTTCTTGCAGGTGTCTAGATTCACAGGACCAAACATGGCCAATCTAAATTGTCTAAAGACCATAAAATCTCAAGTTGAAGATCCCAATGGATACTTAACCAGCTGGGATTTTAACAACGAAACTGAAGGTTCTATCTGCACATTCAGTGGAGTCACTTGCTGGCATGGTGATGAGAATAGGGTTTTTAGCATTAAACTATCTGGTTATGGTCTTAAAGGAGAGTTTCCTCTTGGGATTAAGGAATGTTCTGATTTAACAGGTCTAGATCTTTCTAGAAACAACTTCTCTGGTCCTTTACCATCCAACATAGCCTCCTTCATTCCAGTTATTACAACTCTCGACCTCTCCTGCAATCAATTCTCCGGTAAAATACCTGCCACCTTATCAAACATTACCTTTGTGAACACTCTTATGCTTCAGAATAATCACTTCACTGGTAAGCTTCCTTCCCAGCTAGTGTTACTCAAACGGCTCAGAAGGTTCTCAGTGTCAGACAATTTTCTTACCGGTCCTGTCCCAAATTTTGAAGAGTCTTTGAATATTGGACCGGCTAGTTTTGCTAATAACGTGGTCGTCCTTTGAATGATTGTGTTGACCTAGAAGAAGATGAAATGATCCGGATAGGGAAGATCAGTGCAGCAGTTAGTGCGGTGATCTTTGCACCAGTAGGTGTTAGCTTAGGCTGGTTCTTCTTCAGGAAGGAGAAATAAGAAGACAACGAAGATGGATTGTCTTGTCAGAAAAATAGATAAATTTAAAACTGTCAATAGATCCATCTCTTGTTCCTTGTCAGAAATATAGATAAATTCGTAACTCTTGTTAACAACAAAATTACTTTTACGATATTATTTTCCACAACAAAAAAAAACAACTTACACAAAATAGTGTATTTTTGTAGTTATGGATTGGTAAATCGATTTTGAGTTTGAATTGTTTTTATACACTTGAGTTTGATTTAGGTAAGAGTTATTTTACGTTGAGCAAAATAATATTTACAGATCTACCCTTTCGTCATCGAGTCCTTGAGTGACCTGAGTCCTGACCCTCTAAAGTCTAAACCCCATTTCAGTGGCTTATCCTTTTTTTTTTCTCTGGAAATTTCAAATTGTTTTCTCGGGAATCTGTCGGGAGTTTTCTTCAAAAACTGCCATGATTCTTCAGCCGTCTTTTACTTTACCCACAACGGCTACTACTAGTTTGTCTCCGTGCTGTCCTCACCAGCTCAACACTCTGTTCTTCACTCACCGACGCCGTCGATTAATTTCTCCATCCCGCTTGAATTCGCAACGTAGATTTTACTTGTCTGGTATAATTTTGTTCTTCACAGCTCCTCTACATAAACTTCTCATTTTATTTCAGTAAATAATTTGGTTCGATTTTTTTTTAAAAATCTTCAGTTGCTGCGTCAGGAAATAATAATAATGTGTTTACATCTCCTGACATATCGAAGACCTTTGATTTTTCCTCGGAGGAGAAAATATACAAATGGTAAACTTTCTGATGATTTATTGGAATTTATTTTATAGTTTGGATTTCGTGATGATTCTGATGATATTATGGACTGTGGACATTTTAGGTGGGAGTCGCAAGGGTACTTCAAACCAAATTTTGACCAAGGAGGAGGAAGTCCATTTGTGATACCAATGCCACCTCCTAATGTTACTGGTTCTCTCCATATGGGCCATGCAATGTTTGTCACTCTTGAGGTTGTGGAATCCATACTCAGATAATTCTCAGTCATTTGGGTATTCATTTTTTTGTTTCTGTTTTCATTTTTAGCTTCTTTATTTGTTCCTGTAACTTTAGTTCATGTGTTTCTTGTTGTGTATATATATGTGGAATATTAGTTTTGCATTTATAGCTGAGTTACATAGTTGTGATTTTTTTCTTTGGGGTTCATGATTGCTTCGCTGGTTGATAAAAAAATATGATGATAATGTAATGTTGGTAGTGAAAAAAAATACGCAATTTGTTGATCAACATCCTGGATACTTGAAATACAACCTCCATATTATTTGTTTTCTGTGATGAAAAGCTACCACAGTTATTAAGTTGGCTTGCAAGATTCTTAAAGGCAATTTTTGTTTATTTCTTTTGCAAGGCTATATTATTTCTTTTTTTTTTGTCGACTCAAGGATATATTATTTCTATTCTCATCAATTTTTGTTTTGATTTTACAGGATATTATGGTTCGATACAATAGGATGAAAGGGAGGCCAACCCTTTGGCTTCCTGGGACTGATCATGCTGGTATTGCTACTCAGGTTCATTTCCCCGTTCAAAGTTGAAGTTTTGCATTGTCTTTCTGTTAGTGTTTGCATGTTTGTTTTGTGCCCACTATGATTTCTACAGCTTGCTTCTTCCCACTCCATTTCTTTCGTTCTATACCAGTTTCACACATTTTCTTTATTGAAAGTCCTTTTCTTCCTAGAGTATATTTTGTATAATATATGCATTGTTTGGTGAATGTTTCTTAAATATATTACTGAAGCTACTATATTTCTTTACAGTTGGTCGTGGAAAAGATGCTAGCATCAGAAGGCATTAAGAGAGTAGATTTAGGTAGAGATGAATTTACAAAAAGAGTCTGGGAATGGAAGGAGAAGTATGCTATCTAATCACTGCAATGACTTACTTCATATACTTGTATTATACTCTGGTGGTGTTCATTCTTCGAACAAGTGTTTAAGTTATAGATCTTCTTGAAAAATATGCAATATTTTAAGCTGGAGTAGATTCACATAGCTTTCTTTTAATTGAGTTATTGATGTCCTTGTACCATTTCAAAGGCCAATGATTTCATTAAAAGACGTGTTTGCATTTTATATTTAAGGGTAAGGCTGGCATTATAGTTTGTGTGGTTAATCTCAGGTATGGTGGAACCATCACAAATCAGATTAAGAGACTGGGTGCTTCTTGTGATTGGAGTAGAGAGCGCTTCACTCTTGATGAGCAATTGAGTCGTAAGGCATCTTTCTGTAGTTTTCAATCTTCTAGACGGTGATTCTAAAAGCAAACTTTTGGTTTGTGTACAAAGTTGACCTCGTATGATTTAAGATTGGTATTTTAGAACCTAATAACTTCTGCAAGTAAAAATATTATGCATGAAGTTTCTAAGTCCTCTTGTTTTCAAAACATATGTACTTATGTCTTGAATTCATTCTGTATATTCCTTGATTCTCCTTTACAACGAATTTGTAGGAGCTGTGGTCGAGGCTTTTGTGAAGCTTCATGAGAAGGGATTGATATATCAAGGTATTCTATATAAATTTCTGCTGTCTTAGCTGTAAGTAGTAATATGCTGTACTCATACAGAGTTTGGTGATTTGGGCATAATGTTTTTCCAGGATCTTACATGGTCAACTGGTCTCCTAATTTACAGACTGCTGTTTCAGACTTGGTGAGTGATGTATCCTATCTGAAACTCTGTTGTTTGATTACTTTATTTCTTTATCGAAGTGACTGTCTTGTTCTTATCAGGAAGTCGAATATTCGGAGGAACCTGGATTTCTATATCATATTAAATACCGTGTAGCTGGAAGGTACTGTCCAACTACCAATAGTCCAGTACTGCCTTTACTTCTGTCTTTTGTGGACCATGGCTTACATATATCAAGATTATGAGAAAGACAATGACTTCTTACGTCAATTTGATTATTTTATGCTTTTTAAAGAGTTCACAGAAACATGATAGGGTTTGAAAAGCGTATCTGCCAAGGCTTTAGATTATGTGGTATCGATCATTAAAACTTGTGAATCACAACTTTGGGTCTGTAAGAGTTGCTTCTGCAGTAGTTAACCTTATGTTGTGCTAGACTGCTAATAAATTATTCTTCGAAGGTTAGTACCTTTGTTCTACTAGTGGAATTGGCTAATATGATTTTTTTCTCGTGTAGTCCTGATTTTCTTACTATAGCAACGACTCGTCCAGAAACATTGTTTGGTGATGTGGCCATTGCCGTGCATCCCGAGGTAGGTGGTGATATTAACACATTCTCTTATCTTCTTCCTTTTGAGGTTTTCCATATCTGTTACTTCTACTTAAACATAAAGTGAAATTGTATATCTAGTCCAGGTAATTTGCTGGGTTTCTGGTCTAACTTAATGTAGTCAGATGTAATCTACAAAGTAGATGATAGCTTTTATTGGATTTTCCTATAATTATTGCTCTTTTTTGGGTATCGTTTGAGGATTAATATTGTGAATGTATTTGGCATCTGGCAGGATGATCGTTATTCTAAGTATGTTGGTCAGACAGCAATTGTACCTATGACATATGGTCGTCATGTCCCAATTATTTCTGATAAGGTGAACTCAGATCTATTGCATATGCATTCTTTATGATATCTTTTAAGATACACACATCTTTTTTTTTTTTGGTAACTCAACAGGCTGTACTGGTTTTTTCTTTGCTATTCTTCATGCCTTTCACTTCAGTATTTTGTGCTGGAGAACTTCTAACTTCTAGTTTTTCAGAAGCAAGAAACTGAAGTTACCTCATAGTATTTTGCTGTTCTTCATGCATTTCTCATCACTATGTTCTGTGTACCGTGGCAGTATGTTGATAAGGATTTTGGAACTGGTGTTCTGAAGATAAGTCCTGGGCATGATCACAACGATTATCTCCTTGCAAGAAAGCTAGGTCTCCCCATCCTGAATGTGATGAACAAGGATGCAACATTAAATGACGTTGCTGGCTTGTTTTGGTAACATTTTGTTTTAACTTATATGTTAGCTGCATTAGTTTCAATTTTATGAAATGGAAGGCCCTTAGGTTACTTCTTAATGTCCATGGTGCCTTGACATACATCATATTTTCAGCGGCCTTGACCGTTTTGAGGTCAGGGAGAAACTATGGGCAGATCTTGTGGAGACTGGTTTAGCGGTTAAGAAGGAGCCTCATACTTTACGAGTTCCAAGATCTCAGCGTGGTGGAGAAGTATTTTTCTGCTGGCCCCTTATCAAATTTCCACTTCTTTTGAAGTTCATATATATTCTCACGCATGGTTTAACTGGTGATAGATTATTGAGCCTCTTGTAAGCAAGCAATGGTTTGTCCACATGGATCCTTTAGCTGAGAAGGCTCTTCTTGCTGTTGAAACAAAAGAACTTACTATCATACCTGAGAGATTTGAGAAGGTATGCAAGCAACTGGTTCTGTGTTATTAGTTGCTGAGCTGATCTCTGTTTTTTTTTTCTCCTGTCTGTTTGGCAAATTTATTGCACGGCTTCTATTTTGATTGTTTATACTCCATACTTATGCTTTTTTTCTTATATTTCCTGTCGCTACTTGCAGATATACAATCACTGGCTGACAAATATTAAGGATTGGTGCATAAGCCGGCAGCTATGGTGGGGACATCGTATACCAGTTTGGTATGTGGCTGGAAAAGATTGCGAGGAGGACTACATAGTTGCCAAAAATGCTGAAGAAGCCCTTGAGAAAGCCCATGAGAAGTATGGATTAGATGTTGAAATATATCAGGATCCAGATGTTCTTGACACATGGTTTTCCAGGTTAGTTGCTCAGTTGGAGTTATTTGGAAATGATTTTAATTTTCTGCGTCAGTGTTATAGAAATATTCTCTAGTTTTATCATTCGAAATTTCAGTTCCTTCAAGACACAATGAATTAGTACTTTCACTTCCACGAACATATGCCACTGAAATATCTTCCTAAATAATTCACGTAAGATGTTTTTTTTCTGCAGCTCATTGTGGCCATTCAGCACTCTTGGGTGGCCTGATGTATTAGCAGAGGATTTCAATAACTTCTACCCTACAAATATGTTAGAAACAGGGTACTTTCCTTTCTTGTCCATCAGGAAAACAGGGCTGATACTATCAGGGCTAATGTTAATGTCTAGACCTTTCTTCAGGAAAACGTTTTTGGACCAACAATACTTTCTGTTACCAATAACTAATGTCTAAAATTAAGGGAACTTGGAAAGAATTTTTCTTTACTTCCTTAAAATAACTACTTGTCTTTTTTTGAACAGGCATGACATACTATTTTTCTGGGTAGCAAGAATGGTTATGATGGGAATAGAATTTACAGGGACCGTTCCATTTTCTCATGTCTACCTTCACGGGCTTATACGTGACTCTCAAGTAAGTTTTGGCTTTTGCTTGTTCTAGTAAATGTTTTCGTTTGTCTGGGACGAGATAAATACTCATACGTTGACCATTGAGGCTTTTCATACCAATAACTCTCACTTCTACTTATGCTATTAAATGTCAAGTGACCTCTTGGATTTCTATTTAAGGGTAAACTGGTATTAACGTTCTGATATCTCCATGTAGCTGACCAGATTAATTGGAATTTTCAGGGGAGAAAAATGTCAAAAAGTCTTGGGAATGTGATTGATCCTCTTGACACAATCAAAGATTTTGGCACTGATGCTTTGAGATTTACGATTGCACTAGGAACTGCTGGTCAGGTTTGATCTCTAATATGTTTAGGTAGCTGAACCATTTTTTTGGTAAGTCTTACATTAAGATCTCATATTTATGTCTATTTTCCTTTTATCTTTTCCCCATTACTTTTTTGTTAGGATCTGAACTTATCGACTGAGAGGTTAACTGCAAATAAAGCATTCACCAACAAACTATGGAATGCTGGAAAGTTTGTTCTGCAGAGTCTACCAAGTCTGAGTGATACATCTGCTTGGGAGAATTTGCTGGCCCTCAAGGTTTGCTTGCTTTTCCATCTCCACTAGAAAGTATAAGGGAACTGTGGTATCCCTTTGTCCTTGTAGTGACATACTAACTAGGATGCGAAGTTTACACTCATTTTAAAAATTGCTTAAAATGAGTGTTGGGGTTTATGGACCATAAAAGTCTCAGAAAAAACGAGGTAGCATTAAATATAGGAGTGATATGCTGATTAAGTTGCATAAATACTGATATCCTCGTAGTTTTGATTTGTTGTGAAATTTCACAGTATCTTATAATAAATTTTGTCTGACATCTTGCACTATTTTTTTCAGTTGGACAAAGAGGGAACCTTGCTCAGTTTACCCTTACCTGAATGTTGGGCGGTATAATATTTTAACCCTGAAGTTATTAAATATTATCAATCTGCCTAGCACCTTATCTTCCTTTTGTATTATTTTCAGGTGTCAAAACTTCATCTTCTTATTGATTCCGTCACAGCAAGCTATGATAAATTGTTCTTCGGGGATGTAGGAAGAGAGACATATGATTTCTTTTGGAGTGACTTTGCTGATTGGTATCACCCCCGAACCCTAAACAACCAATACATGTTTCTTAGACTTAACTGTCTGATTGACTAGTCTTACTCTCTACTCTAAAGGTATATTGAAGCCAGCAAATCTCGACTGTACGGATTGGGAGGCAATTCAGCTTCTCTGGTTTCCCAGGCAGTTCTGTTATATGTCTTTGAGA
This sequence comes from Leavenworthia alabamica, assembly GCA_000411055.1. Classification (NCBI taxonomy): domain Eukaryota; kingdom Viridiplantae; phylum Streptophyta; class Magnoliopsida; order Brassicales; family Brassicaceae; genus Leavenworthia; species Leavenworthia alabamica. The sequence goes on from KE157461.1 coordinate 46,811, forward strand.
ACATACTTAAGCTGTTGCATCCATTTATGCCATTTGTAACTGAGGAGCTATGGCAGGTAACATGCTCTCAACTTTTTCTGTTTGGGGTTTTCTGTTCTACTTTCGATAGGCCTTCACCATGATTTTCCTTATATATTGATCTTAGTATGCTCTTTGGACCATTTTGACTGATGCATGCTTAAGCTATTATCTCTCAGATTTTTTTTTCTCGTAGTGACAGCTTTGTTTTGAGCATGATGTAAAACGACCCAAAAGTTAGTCATATGTGGTTGATTACTTTGATACTGCAACCAAAAAATGATTTCAGCTTCACAAAGCTATGTTCTGAATGTATTTGTATTTGCAGGCACTTCCCTACAGGAAAGAAGCACTCATTGTGTCTCCATGGCCACAAAATTCACTTCCAAGGAATGTTGAATCAATAAAAAGATTTGAAAATTTACAAGCTCTGGTTAGTATGAATTTCCTTTATATATTCTGCAAACATCCAACATAACCATATGTAAAGGATTTAATATTTATAATAATAGAAGTTCAACTAATGTTGAAACCTTGCCTGTTACATCACAGACTAGAGCAATTCGAAATGTACGAGCAGAGTATTCAGTGGAACCAGTAAAACGTATATCTGCCTCAGTCATTGGAAGCTCAGAAGTTGTTGAATATATTTCGGTCAGTAACTTATTCCTTCCTAACAGTTAATTTCATGTTTTTGTTTGTGGCAGCACTTGCCAGTTAATTATAGTACAAACAAGTTTTACTGATTTACCTTGTATGCATCGGTGCAGAAAGAGAAGGAGGTGTTAGCTCTTCTATCAAGGCTTGACTTAAGCAACGTTCATTTCGCCAATACCCCTCCTGGTATAGTAATCTTTAAACCCATTTTGTTCTCTTCTATTTGCATCTTATCTCAATTATTTACATTTTTTTGTGGATTCATAAGCCACAATAAAACTCCACATGTTTGTGTCCTTCAGGTGATGCAAATCTCTCAGTCCACGTTGTAGCCAGTGAAGGACTAGAGGCATATCTACCTCTTGCCGCCATGGTTGATATATCAACTGAAGTCCAACGCATTTCCAAACGTCTCTCCAAGATGCAAACTGAATATGAGAGTCTTGTTTCTCGCCTCAATTCACCAAAGGTATAAGCACGTCAGATTTTTCGACAGGCAGGTTTCGAAGTGCTTGTTTTACACAATTTTTTGAAATGTGAAAATATGTAGTTTGTGGAGAAAGCTCCGGAAGAAGTAGTGAGAGGTGTAAAGGAGCAAGCAGAAGAAGTAGAAGAGAAGATAAAGCTTACCAAAGCTAGGCTTGATTTTCTTAAGTCTACTACTACTTTAGTGTCTCAGTAAATTGAATTCACAACCTCACTCTCTATCACTTTCGAGACCTGCCAAGTTTGTTATGCTATACCTTCTTATGACTAGTTGTATAAAGTCTTATGTCAACTTAAATAACTTTAAACTCAAAATGTAAGCAAATCAAGTCAAGAACCTAAATTATGTCATCATAAGTTCATAACCACCTAAAAATCATGTCAATTCTCCAAAGTGGCTGTTCAGTTAATTTCGATCTAGTAATAATGTAATAATTTAATTAAACTTAAAATGCAATTTTTGTTTTGTTAATATTAAAGGTTTTATGAAAACATACAAATAAAACATGACCGAAATCTCAAGTGTGGTTTCTCGTGTCGGTGTTAATATAATAAACCATACAAATGAATTACGACGAATAGAGTATCTTTTAAAAATGATTCATGATTTAATTATTATAAAACCTAAAATTTATCATTGAAACCTCTCGTATAAATACCAGTATACCGCATTTGCTTCATATACAAAAATATAGTAATCAAGTTTCAGTTTACGTAGACCCCATATTCAACTTTAAGCAGAAAAAGGCATCATTAGTCTCATCTCATGTGTGTCTTTACAAATGATCACATGCTTATTTTACTTTTTGCATTTCTAATAATAAGATTTATATAACAAACCTATTATATATTTATGATATCAAAAGAAAAGAATTATGACAATAATAGTTCCTCTGCTATGATGATCAATGAAAATAATGTTATTTTCTTTTGAATTAGGTAAATAATTTGAATTGTAAAGTTTCTTACTAACTTCACATACAAACAAATGACTGAATTTAAATATCTGCATTATATACCAACCGTCACTACTAAAAATATATATATACCAACCGCAAGTCCTCAAATATAAATATGAATAATAATAATAAATAATAAATGACGAACGTTGACGAAAAAAAACATAGAAATAACGACAGCCGTTGATCTTTTGCTACAGAAATGATACGACAACAGTGATGACGATAGTTTCGCTGTCACATTGATTAAACTAAAGAACAGTCTAGGGTCACTTTCGTCATTTCAAAAACCTTCACGTTCTTAATTTATTTCTATTTATATTATTTAATGGTTAGTGGTTTAGTTTTTTAATACATCGGATCAGTAATAGAATCCGATTTATTTTTAATTAATTGTAAATTGTTAAGAGAGTGTGGCCACTCTGGAGACAACCACACCTGCCATTATCATTCTCGGTTACTTCGTCTCCTCCTTCCTTAATCCACCTATTCGAATCACTCTCTCTCTTAATCTGAATCAGTTTCTCTCTTCATCTGAATCCAAATTTGAGGTTTAAAAATCGAATTTAGGTAATTCAGCATTGGTCTGTAATCGAATCAACTTCAAATTGAGAGCAGCGGTGGCGACGACGGTGACGGTGATCGGTGACTATGGCTTCTAAGACTAAGTAAAGATTCTTACTCTGTTTTTTGGGGGAATTATTTTTAGTAAAATTCAGATCTGATCTAAGTTTCAACGATTCGTGTTTTCAAAAAAAAGTTAGTTACTATTTTGAGAAATTAATTGTAAATGATCTAATTTAATTTTCTAGATTAATTTTTACTTCGTTTACGGCAATTTTGAATCAATTGTTTCCGTTTGCTTTTGAATTGAGATTGACTTGTATTGTTGTCTTTGTGGAAACAGAAGTAGTTTATCTGAAACTTCTACTACTACTTCTGGAAAATCATCATCTCCTGCAACACCAAGAATATCAAAATTGAGTAAACCTAAATCTGAATCTAATTTTGCATCACCGACTTTGAATTCACGTCTTTCATTTGATCGTTCTACTATAAATTCGAAGTCTTCTTCTGTTGAGAGACGATCACCTAAGGTTCCAACTCCACCTGAGGTAAAAAAAAAATGCTGAGTTTTTTTTTACTATTTTACTTCCTCTGTAATTACCATTGGTTTGAAAACTGTTGAGTAAAAAAATGTTGATTTGCAGAAAACTCAAACAAGAGTAGCTGTGAAAGGATCAGAGCCACAGATCCGGTTGAGTCAAATCAAGGAAGATTTGAAGAGAGCGAATGAGCGGATAATTTTATTGGAGAAGGAAAAAACTAAAGCATTTGATGAACTCAAAGAAGCTAAAAAAGAGGCTGAAGAAGCAACTGGGAAGCTTGATGATGCTCTAAAAGCTCAGAAAAAAGTTGAGGAGAATTCTGAGATTGAGAAATTTCAAGCTGTTGAAGCAGGGATCGAGGCTGTTCAGAAGAATGAACAAGAGTTGAAGAAAGAACTTGAGAATGTTAAGAGCCAACATGCTTCAGATTCTGCTGCTCTTCTTTTGGTTAAACAGGAGATTGAGAAAATCAATGAAGAGTTGGCTGCAGCTAATGATGCTAAGAGTAAGGCTTTGAGCCAAGCAGATGAGGCTAGTAAGACGGCGGAAACTCATAAAGAGAAAGTTGAGATCTTGTCTTCAGAGTTGACGCGGTTGAAAGCTTTGCTTGATTCAAACCAAGAAAAGAAGGCCTTATCGAGCGACGAAATGGTTGCTAAACTCGAAGAAGAGATTGTGGTTTTGAGAAGAGATCTTGAGAAAGCGAAAACTTTGGAAGCAGAGGTTAAAGAACAAGAGTTAATCATCGAGAAGCTTAATGCCGACCTAGAAGTTGTGAAGGTAGCAAAATCTTGTGCACACAGCTCATCTGAGGAGTGGAAGAGCAAAGTCAAAGAACTTGAGGAAAAGCTAGAAGAAGCTAACAAGTCGGAGAGATCTGTTTCTGTATCTTTGGAATCTGCGACGAAACAACTCGAAGCCAACAATGATAAATTGCATGACACAGAAACTGAAAACAGTGATCTCAAGGAGAAAATCGTGACAATGGAGACAACAATTGCTAGACAAAAGGAGGATCTTGAGGAAGCTGGGCAACTGTTAAGCACTGCAGAAGAAGAATTATCCAAGATTGGAAAAGAAGTAAAGAACTTGAAGTGTGATCTTGAAACCATGAAGGAGGAGAAGAATCGGGCTTTAAAGAAGGAGAAAGATGCTACTGTAAGTGTTAAAAAGCTCTTGGAAGAGAAAAATAAGCTCTTATCAGATCTTGAGACCTCAAAAGAGGAAGAAGAGAAGAGTAAGAAAGCAATGGAGAGTTTAGCTTCGGCTTTGCACGAAGTGTCAACTGAAAAGAGGGAGTTAAAAGAGAAGTTGTTGAGTCAAGGTGATCACGAGTATGAAACTCAGATCGAAGACTTGAAGTTAGTGATTAAAGCAACAAATGAGAAGTACGAGAATATGCTTGATGAGGCGAGACATGAGATCGATGTTCTTGTCAGTGCGGTTGAACAAACCAATAAACATTTCGAGAGCTCAAAGGTAGATTGGGAGAGAAAAGAATCTAATTTAGTGAATAACGTGAGGAAAATGGAAGAAGAAGTTGCTTCAATGGGGAAAGAAATGAATAGGTTGGATAATTTGCTGAAGAGAACAGAGGAAGAAGCTGATGCAGCTTGGAAGAAAGAAGCTGAGACAAGAGTAAGTTTAAAAGAAGTAGAAGATGAGGTGATATATCTTCAGGAAACTCTTGGTGAAGCCAAAGCTGAAAGCATGAAACTAAAAGAATCTCTGTTGGATAAAGAAACTGAGTTTCAAAGTGTTATTCACGAAAATGAAGATCTGAGGGCGAAGGAAGATGTTTGTACGAGAAAGATCGAGGAATTATCGAAGTTACTCGAGGAAGCAATGGTGGCTAAGAAGGAAACAGAAGAGAAGAATGGTGAGCTCAGTGAGAGTGAAAAAGACTATGATTTGCTACCAAATGTGGTTGAGTTTTCTTCTGAGAATGGTCTTAGCAGTGTAGAAGAGAAACCTAAAGTCGAAACTCTGGATCATGAAGCTTCTCAAGAGCAGATCAACAATGGTAATGGTACGGTGGAGAAAGAGGTAAATGGAAAAGCCGAGAAGAAAGAAGAATCTGCAGATGATGAAAAGGATGAATCAGTTGAAGTTATATCAAAAATGTGGGAAAGTTGCCAAATTGAGAAGAAAGAAGCATTTCCTGAAAAGAAATCAGAACTAGAGTGTCAAGAAGAAGATGAAGATTCAAGCAAAATCGATGAAAGCGACAAAACATCAATAGACAACATGGATGAAACCGGAATCGCTTTAACAGCAGATGATCAGCTTATGAATGAGAAGAAGATAAAGAAGAAGAAGACTTTACTTGGTAAAGTTGGGAATCTTCTCAAGAAGAAAGCACCACCCATAAACCAGAAATAACAAAACTCTTCTCTGAGGTAAGCAAAACTATTAAACTTTATACTCTGTTGATTTCATTAGTGATCGATCTTTATAAATATACGTCTTTGTTGCTTCTTGATTCTTTTCTTCTTTTTCCATTTTAACAACAATGTTTTTTTTCCCATCTTTTATATGTAAAGGTTTGTGTTTTCTTTTGTTCCGCTTTTTATAATTTAACTGCAACAACAACAAACCAAGGATTTATAACCGCTGAACCTCCATGAACACGAACAAGCTCTTACACGAGGACAATTAGTAAGTAAAGATAATTATAAACTTAAACGTAAAAGGAGCTATATTTAATTTAAATATGATAATACTCATAAAATTTGACAAAATGTTAATTTAATGCATGAGATTCATTTTTTTTTTGGTCAAACAATGCATGAGATTCATATAGTAGCATTTCAAGACTTCAAACTGCGACTAGGCTTACCTGAGCTTCTGCAATGAGTCTCTTCTTATTTGATTTATCTTTCGATTTCTGAGACTTTCGTTTCCTCGAAGGAGTCTCTTCTACGTCGTGTTCCATTGCAGACACTACAGCAATGACCTCTTTCTTTAGCATCTTCTTGTCCTTGGGATGCTCCATCTCAGTCTCTGGATCAATCACAGACATCTCACCAAGTGTGTAGTCTAACAAGAAACTGCTTCTTACAAATCTGTCAATCCTACTGAAATGTCTCTGAGAATATGGGATTAAACCTTCCAAGAGTTCTCCAATACCTTTTACCTGTCAAAACAAATCCCGAGATTAAGCCCAGAAGTGATAATCTTCTTACTTTTAAGGTTTAGGTTGAACCAAACCTGAACAATTTCTGTGGGAGGAAGAACGTTGAAGGTGTGGTAAAGAACAAACTGAGCAATGTGGCATAGCTTTGGCTTTGTGTTCCATTCTCGGACATATTCAAAAAGTAAACGAAACTCTTCTTTTTCAAGTCCTTGGAGAGCTTTCACAATCTGTTCGTCCGATTCTCTTTTCCTGTGTAAAGGAAGAGACTTAAGAAAGGAATATCAAGAACAAGAAACACTACGAATTATTGGATGTGTTTTTTTACCTGCAGAGACCAGAAAAGAGTTCGAAAACTTTGTGAGGTCTACGAAGCTCAAATGCTAATCTTATGGCTTTAGTGTATTCAGCATCTAACACTGCGTTTTCCAACTCTTGACCTCTCAAGATTGCTTCTTCCTGTACAACAGAAGTGATCCAAGATGATTATCGGACTAAAGTCAAGCACACATTGCAGCTCCATGGAGACTAGACCGTTAAGACTTATTTAATTAGTAAAATTTACAAACCTCTTTCCGAAATTCGTCTTCTTTATCAGAGGCCGTTGAATCATGCCATAAATTAATAACTGCATCACCTCCACCGGTTGCAATCATTTCTGTCTTCTTTCCGACAGCTAAAGCCCATACCTGCAAAATTCAAGATGCGATTTGTCTCAACTGAAGAGCAAGAAGTATCCGTGAGTGATGGCTATGAATATGTTCCATCAAAACGCTAGAGATTAACACTTTAAAAATACAGGCAAGGCAGAAGTCATAACCCTATAACTATTAACTAATAGCATCAAACGCAGACCAAGAACTGTTTAGGGCACCTTGTCCTCGTGCTGGTCATATGTGGCAATGCATTCGCTAGTGTTCACATTCCAAAGTTTCAATAAACCATCAGCACCTATAAGTATATGGTTAGAATGTTAAGACTAAAAAGGAGTAGATATGCATCACGCAACCGAGACTTACCACATGAGACAAATTGAGTTCCATCAGTTATGAATGAGGCTCTAAGCACACTTGAGGTATGACCTTCTAATGTTTTGAGGCAAGAACCATCAGATATAGCCCAAATTTTTACTGTTTTATCACCTGACGCTGTCATTACGCACTGATCAACAGGTGAGAACTCAACAGAAAAAACCCGCCTCTTATGTCCTTTAAGTGTAACAACATGAACCAAGTCTGGTAATCTCCATATGCTAGCTGTCCGATCCTGCAAGACAGAAACAAAAACAGTCAGATAAGAAGTTGGATAGGAAGATAAATACAAATTCTCAATTCAGCTGTATTTGTTCAATTGAATGAGATAACCACAAATTAAACAGAAAAGGTCTGCTCATCAAATTGTATTACCTCAGAGCCAGTACAAACTAAGCTATCGTTACGAGCAACTGCCACGGAATTGATGTCTTTATCATGGGCAGCGACAACACTTCTAGTCTTCAGATTAATGGGCTCCTCGGAGTCCTCTAAGATACCATCAAGGCTCCATACCTTCAGTGTGCGATCACTAATCCAATGAAACACATAAATTAAGAGATTAAGAAAATATACTAAGAGAAGTACGGCAATGAATTCTGGAAGACAAACTTCATTATTAAAAATCATAAATTAATGTCTCTAATATTAACAGTCAAGACAGGCAATGCCATGCTTCATTTATATCAAAATAAAAAGTATATAAAATCATTTATGTAGCACCTACCCACTGCCACTGACAAAGAAACTGAAGGACTTCTTTGAAAAAGCAACTGCTAAGATATCACCATTATGACCAGTGCCAATTCCAATGCAAGATTTTCTTGTTGCGTTCCATAGCCTTACCTGTAAAGTAACAAAATATAAGTAAAGGCCACAGATCACTCTGACAAAAAAAAAAATGTTTTTGCAGGTTATCGTGTGAGGGAATTGTATGTATGAAAGACAGCAATGACATGAGCTACAAACAACCCTGAAAAATCTGCGAAAAAAATCCACCCCTAGTTATCTAGCTTTTGTCTGTGATGGCAGTGATGCGCCAGCTACCTCAATGAAAAAGACTCATGGAACATAGATTGTGAAATACTACAAGGTTAGTAAATGGACTTACAGTTTTGTCTTTACTTCCAGTCACAATTAGAACATTCCCAGAACTAGATACACATGTGTCAAGGGACAGAACAACTTCCTTATGACCAGCTAACACGTAGGAACATGACATTGTTGCAACGTCATAAACACGAACCTGCAGATATATTTGCAAATTTTAGTCAATGAAAAGATCAAATCTTAGACTTGGTCATACTCAACGGATAATGATAAAGCCTGTATGGAAGACTACAAAATGCTTAATTACCTCCTCAAGATTTGTAGCTACTGCGAGAAATTGTTCTTCATCACCTAGGAACTTCATATCAGCTATTTCTTCATTATATCCAACAAGCCGCTTGCTTAGTACCAACTCTGATTCTTCTACATTTTCCAAAATGGAGTAGAAGAAAAACTGCTGATCAGCAGTCACACAAAGCAGTCCACGATCAGAAGGCAGCATAGCAGCTGCAGTGAATCCTCTTTTAGATTCCTCATCATCCGAGCTTACAGTAATATCCGACAACTTTTGCTCATAGAGGCAAACTGAACTGTCAAAGTAAACAGCCAAAGATTTTAATACATTTTTCTTATCCAAGGATGGTTTCTATGACTTTCCAACAAACATTTATCAGTGCAACAAAAACTATTAAAGGGTATAACAGCTCACCCATCAGACTTCCAGACACGCACAACACCACGTTCACCAACAGTAACAAAATATGATGTTTGAGAAGCAGTTTTCTTCTTCTTACTCTTCTGATCCAAAGAAGCTGCAAATGAAGCGAAAGGTGTCCCAGAAGAAACTGTTGTCACAGCTTCTAGAACCTCATACGTTGCAACTGTAGTCTTGCAGCTATAATCATGAAGGTCCCACACGTTCACAACCTATGATTAACCCATAAATTGACACCACTGGTCACTTGAACTTTAAAATTAAGGCAGTTCTTAAACGCCTCATACCATTTAACATAATACCAACAGAAAAAAATCCTACTCCTGAAGTATGTAACTCAATTAAACTAGAGTGTGCATAGAACTCACTTTATCTCTTCCAGCACTGAGTAAAGTCCATCCATCCTCTGATAGAGCAATTGAAGTCACAGCTGAAAAATGCTTATCCAAAATGGCAAGACATTTCTTCTCAGTGTTCTTTGCCATAAGATCCCAGACACGAACAGTTGCATCATCACTACCCGAGACAAGCTACACCAGACCATTAAGAACGCAACCTTTGTCATCAAACAGAGAAGGAACATAGCTAAATAAGGATAGCTAGCATATCTAGACAGAAATGGTACATACAATATTTTTGTTAGCATCAGGATGGAACAAGATACTTGACACAACTCCTTTATGACCTTTGAAATAATGAGTACAGAAACCACCATCAACATCCCAAACAAGCACTTTCCTATCAGCTCCAGCAGTAGCTAGCAATCCTCCAGAAGCGTGGCATGCCATGCCCATCACAGGTCCTTCATGTCCCTGCTCACATTAACCACAAATTATACAAAAAAATCAAAATGACAACAATAACCAAATATAGAAATTGAATTTTCAAAAATAAAAGCTATTTTCTAGAAAGTTTTGGATAGTAATAATAATCTTCAGAACTCAGATATACAATATAAACACCAGAAACATAAAAATTTACCTTCCAAGAGCGAATGCATTTCAAAGTTTCCAAATCCCAAACTCGAATTTGTCTACTATGTCCAGCTGAGAAAAGGAGCTTATTATCAGGACTTAGAGCTAAAGCAGTGAGCGTGTCTGACTCGCCTTCAATTGTGGACTTCACTGATGAGTCCAAAGAGTCGACGATATTAATGGCGTCACCACAAGCGCAGGCAATGAAAGAACCATCAGATGAAACGATGAAAGGACCGCCGCCGTAAAACTGCTTTAGCGATCGAGAGCAACGGTAATTCTTCTTTAACGAACGAGGAGCCATCACGACGCCGAACTCCCTCTCTCTTTCTCGTCCGGTGGGCTTTGCGCGAGAAAAACGGATAGCCGGAGAAATATTTAGGGTTTAAGCTTTTGTATCCATTTTTCCATTAGCTCGGCTTGGTACGAAATTTTAAGCGGCACCAAATTAAACGTTTCGTCTGCGTTAGCGTTTTGGTTCGCGAAACGCTTGTACTTAGCTGAGAGATTTGAGAAGCTACATGCATATTTGGGTTCCAAAGATCCAAGCCCATTAACAGTAAATGGGCCATTACAAAAGAAGCATCATAACCGTCCATCTAATGAAAAGGACTTAACTGCAGGTTTACACGTGTTGAACATCGGCCATTTGTATTTTCACACGTACTTATATTCGATTGCACACGTGTACAATATTCCGTTGTCTCTCTCTTCATTCGTTAAAAGGCAACAAAAACCAACCTTTACGATTTTTCCTCTCTGGCGATTAGATTCTGTATCATCTCTTCGATCTGATCGACTTTTTTTTTTAAACATTCCATGTACAATTTCACATCTAGGGTTCGCTAAATCCTGAAACTTTCTCAGGTTTTGATTACTGGGCATGAAGATTTGTTAACTTCAAGCCAGAACAGGTGAAGATGTCAGGTTCAACCCAAGAAAGATACCAAGTGGGATACGCACTCGCAGCAAAGAAAGAAAATAGTTTCATTCAGCCTTCTTTGATTCAACACTCAAAACAAAGAGGCATTGATCTGGTCAAGCTTGATCCGTCGAAATCGTTGTTAGAGCAAGGAAAGCTCGATTGCATAATCCACAAGCTTTATGATGTTTATTGGAAAGAGAATCTTCATAAGTTTCGCGAGAAATGTCCTCATGTTCCTGTAATTGATTCACCAGAAGCTATTGAGAGATTGCATAATAGGGTTTCAATGCTTGAGGTGATAACTCAATTGAGGTTTCCTGTTTCAGATATCGAAAGATTTGGTGTTCCGGAACAAGTTGTTGTTATGGATTCTAACGTTTTGAGTGGTGGAGAAGCTTTAGGAGAGCTTAAGTTTCCAGTGATTGCTAAGCCTTTGGATGCAGATGGAAGTGCTAAATCTCATAAGATGTTTTTGATATATGATCAAGAAGGTATGAAGATATTGAAAGCTCCCATTGTGTTGCAAGAGTTTGTGAATCATGGTGGTGTGATTTTCAAGGTTTATGTTGTTGGAGATCATGTTAAATGTGTAAAGAGAAGATCTTTACCTGATATCTCTGAAGAGAAGATTGGAACATCTAAAGGCTCTCTTCCTTTTTCACAGATTTCGAATCTGACTGCTCAACAAGACAAGAACAAAGAGTATGGTGAAGATAGGAGCTTAGAGACAGTGGAGATGCCTCCATCGAGTTTCTTGACAGGTCTAGCAAAGGCAATGAGGGAATCAATGAGTCTTAATCTCTTTAACTTCGACGTCATTAGAGATGCGAGAGATGGTAATAGGTACCTTATTATTGATATTAACTACTTTCCTGGATATGCTAAGATGCCTTATTATGAGCCTGTATTGACGGAGTTCTTCTGGGACATGGTCACAAAGAAGAAACATGTCTGAGAAAAAGCCTGCTAAATCTTTGTTTTCAAAAACATTGTTGGAGAGGATTTGTTCTTGCCTATGGTTGGTACTAGTTGCTCAGCTAATATTTCATTTTGATTCTTGAACTTGTGGTGCTTTTTGTCCTAGTTGCTTCTCTTTCGTTTACTTCCAAGTTTTGCAAAGCCTTGTTCAAATGCATAACTGTTGCTTCTCTTTAAAAGCATGTGATCTCTAAATTCCTGGCCATTTCTTTAGTGTTGGTAATAGTGTAGCTTGTGATTTACTTTGTTGAGCTTTTATGGAGCCTATCTTCTTCATGTCTGTCAAGTATATTGTTGAAGAAGAATCCTTTCTTACTGGTATAAATCAACAAGCTGACAAATCATCAAAATCATCACCTCAGAGAGAAGTTTTCAACTATCACTACATTTACATTTTTATCACATTATTACTACACATGACACTCAATAAGAACATAACCTCAGCTTAATAAATGAATGATTTTACAAAGTCTATGAATAAGAAAGTAACACTAGACGTAATCGTACCCAGATGATACTCTTTCGGTTGCAAGGTTTCGTTTGGTTTGAGTAGGCAAGAGACATCGAGTGTTGTCTTTGCATTTAAGCCATTTTAAACCATTCTCTTCGTGGTTCATCGTCAGCTTTGATGCTACTAATTTGATTCCACTCCTCATGTAATTCAGAACCAACACCACAATGTCTCTGCAATGCAGCCAAGATTCAACCATAACCCCCCATATAAGAAGAAACCACAAAGAAACATCACAGCAAACAGAATTAAGTGTGCTTTGTACATACAAGGGTGAGCAAGGAGATCGAGAACCGTTGATGAAGTAGACAAACAAGTAAGAATCAAAATGTTGGCCATTGATTAAGTAGAATCCATGTAACCTCCTTACACATCTGAAAGACATTGCTTTGTACAATCGGATTGCGGGATTGTTGTGTGTAATCACATGAAGGTAAACACCACGACACACAGGGATATTAGAAGCATATTTAACAACCTCATTAATAAGTAACTTAGCTGCCAAAAAAACATGCAGAACTTACTATTAACAAAACCAAGAAAGAGAAGAGAAGAGTCAATAAAAAAAGCAGATAATTGGTTTAATGCATGAGTCATAGTCAATAGTACCTATTCCGCGATTTCTGTATGTTTCTACAACTCCAAGTGTTAGGATGTAAACCAATGTCTCCTCTCCCTTCAATGAGTCATATCTTATGAGATCTGATATCTGTGCAAGACATATAACACTATCAACATTATAAACAAAAGTAACCTTTGACCTCTTCCATTAAGCTAATGATCAAGATGTTAAAAAAGCAGTTCCGTTTCATTTTTAAGAACTTTTATAGGAAACCTATCAGATCAACATCACGCTTAGAGCCTATGGTAAACATGCCATAAAACAAGCTTCAGTCAAAAACTTAGAAAGTTACATTTATTTGGAGGAAACCCTTTTCTGAAACTGTTTCAAACATTCAAAATATACAGTTTACAAGACCTTGCAGCTTCGAAACTAAACCATTCAACCATAACTTAAAAAAGTTAAAAATTGAAACTTTAATTCTCCAATTGTAAGAAACTCACTTCGGTTTCTCTGGCAAGGACGATTTTGGCAGTAACAAATCCAATAAGTTCATCAGAATGACCATCAGGACGGCTCCGATCAACAGCAGCCCAGGAAACGATATCACCTCCATTAACAACATTCTGAAAAAACTCAGACTCATACCTGAAAAAAATTCAATGATTTGATAAGAATTCCAAAAATGGAAAGTCAAATCCAATAACAAAAATTACATATAAAAAATATCATCTAGTACCTGATTGGGAATATGTCACGATGGATTTGCTCCAAACGTTCTAAATCACAATGATTTATTGGCCTGAAGCAAATAGTTGGACAAATAGCAATTTTGGGTTTCTCCATTGATGAATCCTCCATGAATCCACGGGGAAAACGTGACATTGTAGAGATGATTTTATAACTCAAATAACCTGAAATTCCAGAGATTTTTTACACATTTCATCTGATCAAAATAGCGAGAAAGAGATTTCCAACCCGTTTATCTGAATCCGATCCGTGTAGGTTAAGGTTTGAGAATCTGAAGATCTACAAAAGCTTTCGGACAGTGAAATGAATCGAAAGAAACGACTTTTGGAGAAGGAAGAAAGGTACTTACTTGATTGCTTTGCCGTCTTCATCACATCGTTATCACTAACAACTCACGTGCCTTTCCACAAACAACTCACGTGATTCTTCCTTTACATATTTTTATGAACCTTTCTAATGACATTATCAGAGTTATGTTATTTAAATTTTTCTCATATGTAGAGAAAAAATTGAAGAGGCCAACTCTATCACAAAGATCCAGAAACTTCAAAAGTAAGTAAAAGAAACCACTTCAGTTCAAACGAACTAAAGCATGTACACAGAAGATTCAATTTGACTAACAAAATTGAATGTTCATGAGATTTACATGCTTCGAATTCAAATAATTCAAATATTTTATAACCTAACATCTTCCATATATACAATCAATTCGACATAGATTTAAGATTTTTAAATGAATTAAGAAGCAGAAGCATCACATAAGCTCGAGTCCAGTGAGAGTACCTAGTTACATTCATGAATCCGTGGCTTCCAATAAGCCAACACAGCTCTATCTCGAAAGAGTCAGCGCTGGTGATCAACTTCGCCGTCACCACATTCAGCTGTCAGCTGCCCGATTCCTGCCACCTGGATTCACAATCCGACGAGGCGACGAGTGGAGAATCCCTTGCCTGATTCTCGATGGATCAGAAAGAGACGCGAAACGCTATCAACAGCGACCGGATTCATCGTTTTTTGCTTCCCTTCAAAGTGTTTTTCAACAGTGTTTGTTAGTAATGTGAGACAGAGATAAGACCAGGTAAGCTTTCTCAGAGTCTTACGTGGCTTTTTGGTATAAATAATTTAATAATTCTATAATTAAACGCCGAATATATAATCTTATTATTTACACGGTGTATATCATGCCACGTACGAACTCACCGAGAAAAACTCAAAAAATTTAGAAAAAGCTGTTATCAGTGCCACGTGTACTTTAAACCCGTATTAAACTGAACCAAATGAAATGCGGTTTAATTTAGGCGGCAATCAACACCAAAATAATCGCAATTTCATCAAATTTGATGAACCGAAGAAACTAAACCGAAATTGCCCATGCCTGCTTTCTCGAGAAGTCCTCTCTTCGGCTTTAAGCGAAAAGATCAGGAAGATTGGGTCTTCTTCAACACTTGATAGAGTCTCTGCGGAAGTGTTTGAGCTCGCTAAGCAAATCAATCGATCGTCTGCTTTAGTGAGTAACTCTTTACTAGTTTTTGTTATTTGAAGTTATGGAAACCGTACCGTCGCCGAAATCAAATTCGTTACCTATACCACCGCCGGTGAACTCCGTACCACCTTTCCTGAGCAAAACCTATGATATGGTTGATGATCCATTAACCAATGAGATCGTATCTTGGAGCAAAGGGAACAACAGCTTCGTCGTCTGGGACGTGCCTGAGTTCTCGAAGGTGCTTCTGCCTAAGTATTTCAAGCACAACAACTTCTCAAGCTTCGTCAGGCAGTTAAATACTTATGTAAGTTTTTGTAGATTTTAGAAAATTGAAGTAGTAAGGCGTCATCAACCTAGATAATTACATAGGTGTTGTATATCTAATTCAAACAACAATGTTTTTAGGGTTTCAGAAAAGTTGATCCAGATCGATGGGAATTTGCAAATGAAGGATTTTTAAGAGACCAAAAACAACTACTGAAGAACATTGTTAGGAGAAGACCTTCACATGTGCAGCAGAGTCAGCAACAAACCCAAGTACAAAACTCATCTGTTGGTGCTTGTGTTGAGGTAGGGAAGTTTGGTATAGAAGAAGAAGTAGAAAGACTTAAGCGTGATAAGAATGTTCTTATGCAAGAACTCGTTAGGTTAAGGCAACAACAACAAACTACTGAAACTCAATTGCAGAATGTGGGACAGAAAGTTCAGGTGATGGAGCAAAGGCAACAACAAATGATGTCATTTTTAGCAAAGGCTGTTCAAAGTCCAGGTTTTCTAAACCAATTAGTACAACAGAATAATGATGGCAGTAGACAAATTTCAGGAAGCAACAAAAAGAGGAGACTTCCTGGAGATGAACAAGAAGGTTTTGGTGGTCATGGGGATAATGGTCAGATTGTTAAATATCAGCCATCGATTAATGAAGCAGCACAAAGTATGCTTCGACAGTTCTTAAATACGAGTAGTTCTCCTGGGTATGAATCAGTTTCAAACAATCCTGGCAGTTTCCTCTTGGGTGATGTTCCCAGTTCTAACTCTGTAGACGATGGTAACCCTTCTGGAGTAACATTGGGTGAGGTTTCACCTAGGGCAGCTCATTCAGTAACAAATCAAGTACCTGTAGCAAGTTTGGCTCATGATCCTCAAGCTGGTTTGGTTCAGCCAAACTTAGGTCCAAGTCCGACACAAGGAGTAGCAGCTGCAGCTTCTTGGAGCCCTGAATCTGATTTAGTTGGATGCGAGACAGGTAATGGAGAGTGTTTTGATCCAATAATGGCTGCTTTAGATGGGTCTTTGGAATTAGAAGGTGATGGCGAGATGAATGAGATAACTGACATGGTCCCTAAGCTACCAGGAATCCAAGATCCATTCTGGGAACAGTTCTTTTCTGATGAAAGCCCATTGATTGGAGATACAGAAGAGATTCTATCAGGATCAGTGGAGAATAATGATCTGGTAATGGAACAAGTACCGAATGAGTGGACCGGGAGTCAACAACAAATGAAGTCTCTTACTGAACAAATGGGACTTCTTTCCTCAGAATCACAGAAGAAATGAATGTAAGAACATCTGTACAAGTTAAAACCATGTTTCGCTGCATTGTTGTTCTTTATCATTTATTTCTCACAGATGTAGATTTTCAGGAGATGTTGTGGAAGGGAGTATCAGTTGTCTACCTTTATCAGAGGGTGTCTCGAATATGTCTACCTTTACATTTTGACTTGGAGATGCCCAAAACTTAAACTTAAAAAAAAGAGAAGAAACGTAGAAGATTTACTACCACGCTTGTGAATAATCTTTTAAATATTTTGGTTTCTATCTTACATTACTTTTGTGTGTAAACGTCTATCGTGTTCAGTGATCATATTAGTAAGGTAATATGTGGTCCATGACCAGTTCAAGCCAGAAGAAGAATGTTATTCATATGTTTATAAAACGTACATGCTTATATTTTTCTGTTCATAAAGACTAAAGATACATTAAACATTCACACGATGATGACACGTCAAGATCACTTCAGCTGAATGGAGAACGATGGAGTATAAAGAATCTGCACAATAGATATATTTCTTTATTGAGTCTTTGTATAGTTTCATAGATTTTTGTTTCCCCTTGAAGCTTGAGGATTAAAGCTTGAAGTTTGATGCTCAGACCAAGACAACAATGATGACGATGAGTAGAACAATCCCAAAAATGAGGATAAGTAGGCACGTCTGCAACGAAGTAAAAAACATATCAAACTTACTTAGCTTTATCAGCTAAAAAGAGGGAATCATAGAATTTTGAAAATGTGTACCAAAGAAGAGTTTGATCTTTGAATTTTAGATGCTTTTCTGAGTTGAGCAGTGGCTTGTGCAGTTGCAGCATGTGAGTTGTCAATGTTAGAGCTGATGTCATCTGCCAATACACATTATAATTGTTATGAAGGTTAAAGAGGCAACTAACTCAGCTAGATCGTTTACAACTTACCGATCATAATTCCTTGATCGTTCACTAACACAGCTAGATCTTTGAAGATTTCATTCACTTCACCAATCTGTTCTTGGATTTCTCTAATTCCTTGCTCTCTTTCCTCGATAATTGCTTCATTGAATGTTATCTCGTTATCTAATAGCACCACTTCTTGCCTGGAATCATGGAATGAGCGTATAAGAAGTTAGTTAGTAACATGTAGCTGCAAAAGAAAAACACAAGGTACCCAAACAGAGAAGATGGATCTTAGTGTGGTTTCATGGCCATGACAAACGTCAAAGATTCTATTATGTCAACAACTAAGACTAGAATTAGTGCCAAGTGTAAACTAATCTATTGACACTCAGTTAAAATATCTCATTAAGAAAGAAAAAAAAAGTGAAAGATGGTTTAAATTCTCAAAGCAGGAGTAAGAGCAGACTGGTTGCTTGACTCACATTTAGGCTCTGTCTATACTAATAAATGATAGTATATAATCAATTCATACTCCTCACCTTCTTGATTGTAGAAGAAGTGTTTGCTGCTGTGAGGTCCTCAAAGATTCAGTATCCAATTCCTGTGCATTATAGCTGTGTAGTGGGATAAAACAATGAAGCATATGTTATCCAGGAAACAGCAAAGTTAATCTACCATGGTTTATGTTTCTTAACAGGTAATAAAACATAAACTGACCAGACTACAATCATTATAATTTACCTGGTAGGTATTTCTTTAGTGACCACAGGAGTATATGTTATTTCTCTCTCAGCTGCAAGTCTCTGAGCTTTCTGAAACTCTTTAAGAACTAATTGGAAATCTTTTGCCAGTTTTGCATCCGCAATCTTCTTAACTGGCTGCAAGTTAAAAGAAAGAATATAAACATAGCATAGAATTAAGAACAAAGTTTATAGATTAAAAATGTATATATCTACACATCATCAACCAGGTAAACCAAGTCTCCTATCTAGTGGTTACCACAACCAAAAATAAGGTTAACAGTACATGCTCTTTTTCACATCTAAAATTACATCAGCACCATATGAGAAGGTATGCAAAAGATATAGACATGTTCTTACACTAGCTGTTCCATAAAGGTCGGCTTCGCTAGCTTCCTTAAGTTTAGCTGAAGTATTTTTCACCAAATCTGATATTTGCAACCTTGTCTTTTGCCTATCAATATAAGAAGCCAACACCTTAAGACAATTTCCAGAACAAATAGATGAAACTAATCTTTATAAAAAATGCTCAATACACAACAAAAATCAAAAGTTTCAATCAGTAGCTCATCATTGTTTGGAAAATTCTCAGGAATTAAAGAGGAATTTTAAGTTTACTCTACCATAGTTATGCAACAATCAAAACCTTAATTACTGCATAAATCATCTCTAGGCTCTAATAATTTATCAATGTGAAAACCCAAGAACCATAATACAAAGCAAAATCAAACCGACCAATAAATTTGAGAATTGAAACCAAAACCCTAATTAATTCAGAGATTTAGCAAAATAGAATTAAAGAGTGTTGGAAAATAATAGCTACTGACAGCTTCTCTCGCAATTCAAAAGTATCCTTAGGCGTTCCAATCGAATTAACGAGACGGAAGAATGAATTGACAGCTGTGCTGATCCTGAAAATCCCAGCAGCTACCTCCTGAGATGGATCCCCACGAGACAAAGGTTTCTGCTGTCTCCCGCCTGAGAAACGATTTGGCGCCTGAAATCGAGAGCCAGCTTCGAGATCTTGGAAACTCATCGTCTCTTTCGAATCTCTTGAGAACAAAAATGATTAGAAAGATGGAAACAGTTAGGTACTACGGTTTTTTCAAAGTGATATTGTTATTTTTTTATTTTATTTAATGTTGTGTGCGTGGAAAAGGTGGTGACGAGAATTTAGTAATACGTGAAAGCTAGCATTGGGCGTTGCCACGTCATTGCGTGAGAAGAATTCTGTTGTGTAGTAGTTGACCTGTTCTAGAAACTGAAATTTGGTTCGTTTAAACCAGACAGATTCAATTGGTAATTGTACAAAACCAATTTACAATCCCGTCCGGAAGGTGACCACCTAGGCGGTTTGTCTAGAAACATTTTTTTATTTTTTTAATATAATCTTAAATTTAAATTTTTAAAAGTTTTATAAAACTAATATTCGTTTTTATAATTTAAAATTTTATTTTATAGGTTTGAAAATATATATACTTTTCGAGCATATTTTCGATAAAAAAATTTTTGTATAAACATCTAAACTATGAATGGCGCTGCCAACTTAATACTATGGATAATTTTTTAAAATTTTTATTGGATAATATGGCAAATATAGATATCATAAAATTAATAAATAACTGAAAGCTAAATAATATGTTAACTGTAATTAATAATAGTTAAAAATTTTAAAAAAATTTCTGAAATAAAGTAACTATAGTAAGGTTAAAGGCGTAACGCAAACCCACACCTTAAGTGTGCGGTGTCATATTATAAACCAAATACTACACTCTTCCTTCTCTCGCTCTCTATACGCATCAATCTCGAAGTTCAAGTGCGTTTCGGTTTGTGGCCAATCAATCTTTGAATCTGCGTCAGAATCACACATCTCTCTGCAACTACGAAATATCAAAATCCATGGCGGTACTATATTCTACATTTCTTTTCTACTTCTTTTTTTGCTGTATAATTTCCATTTCCTCTCTGCCAGATATAGTAGTTGTGATCTATTTTAGTTCTCCAGAAAAATTATCACAAATTGGAATGATTGGGCTGTTGATTTGATTTTTTTTTGGCGAATTTGACTTTTGATATTTGTTTTCTGGAATTGAATTTGTGAAATTATCAAATATCTCAGTGATTTTTATATTTGATTTTTGTTTACTGTTGTAACTCGCGATTGTGTGATTGTCAATTTTGGAGTAGAATTTTGCTTATTTAAATTAATCAGCGTAATTTACTTTTCAATTCCTCCAAGACATGTTTCAAAGCTTTATCAATTAGTTTCCTAATTGTGTTAGGCTTAAGATCCTGATTAATAAGGTGTTAATAGTGGTGGAATGTAGAATAATCATTTTTGTTCATTCGAGTGATTCTACTATATATAGACTTATTGATTCCTTTTGGGCATGTGTGTGTGGAAGCTCGCCTATTTGCTAAGTTTTTTAGCCAAATTAGTGAAAAATGAGAATGGAACAAGATTGAGTGAAGCAAAATAATTTGATTTTGAATGTTAATCTACACCTGAGTCATGTGTCGTTTCTGATTATATTCTCTACTTTTATTTTGTATGATTTATACTGAGATGGTGACAGTGATATTTCTAGGCCAACATTATTTTGTCAGTAGATCAAGGTGTTTAACTAGAATAGTATAGCCTTGTGAAAATCTAAGCTTCTTTGAACTTACTTGATTGAAGTGGTTTGCTACTTTTCAAATACTAAATGGGACAGTTTGATCCTTTTTTATGACAGATAAGGTCAGTGAAAGTTGGAAATCTCTCTTTGGGAGCAACAGAGCATGATATAAAAGAATTTTTCTCTTTTTCTGGTGAAGTTGAAAGCATTGACATTCAAAGGTTATTGATTTTGCCAAATACTTGCTTTATCATTCTTGATTTTTTTTTTTTTTGGTTCTTTACTTTCATAATCGTGAAATTTAAAGCTTCTTTATCAGTTAACTCTTGAATCTCAATTTATCTGAAAGGAAATTTAGATACAATACTCTTGAATCTTATTGACTGACTCTGAGCTTTTTGTTTTGCTTTCATGTTCTAACTAGCAGTAATGAGCATAGTGCTTATGTCGCATTCAAAGATCCTCAAGGAGCTGAGACTGCTGTGCTCTTATCTGTGGGTTAACTTTTATTCCCCTAAAACATCTGTCCTGTTATATTAATATTAATATAGCATGCAACTATCACATATGACTGTCATTTTACCAACCCATAACTTTCTTGTCATCATTTAAACCTTCATTCAATATGGTAAGAAATACTCTGGTTTACTTTTAACTGCTCGGTAGAGAACTACGAGTAAAATTAGTCTGTCTATAACTAAAAATTTTGGACAGTTTGTAATTGCAATCATACTAACAAGGGATCATATTTCAGGGAGCTAGTATTGCCGAACAATCAGTCACCATTGAGATGGCTCCTAACTACAGTCCACCTGCAGCCTCTCATGCTGTAATATCTTCCTTCTTGAGTATATTTATTTTTTCTTATATTCAATAGGATTTACCTAAAATGTCTTGATTAACTTGCAAAAAATGTATACTTAAACAGTTGATTATTATTAAAAACTTGTGATGAGTAGAGATATTGAGCAAGGCTTTTTATTCCTTGTTGTTAGAGTTAAAAGTAGTCATCTCAACCCTCTTTGTAAAGACAGATCAGCTTCACAGCAATCTCTGAGAGGCTTTAATTTGTGTTAATTACCTCAGGAAACACAGAGCAATGGTGGAGGTGCTGCAGAATCCGTTGTTCAGAAGGCAGAAGATGTTGTGAGCACCATGTTAGCAAAGGGTTTCATTCTCGGTAAAGATGCCGTTGGCAAAGCAAAAGCTTTTGATGAGAAACTTGGTTTCACTTCAACTGCAACTGCAGGTGTTGCTTCACTCGACCAAAAAATAGGTCTAAGCCAAAAAATCACAGCTGGAACTAGCGTGGTGAACGAAAAGCTTAAAACGGTGGACCAAAGCTTTCAGGTAACAGAGAGGACCAAGTCCGTAATTGCAGCTGCAGAACAGACAGTGAGCAGTGCAGGAACCGCTGTGATGAAGAACCGTTATGTGTTAACCGGTGTGAGTTGGGCTACAGGAGCTTTCAACAGAGTTGCTCAAGCAGCTGGAGAAGTTGGACAGAAAACAAAAGAGAAGGTTGAAGCTGAACAACCGCCACAACCATCACAATCACAGCAACAACAACCAGAAGGTTATTCTCCAATTTCGTCTGAATTCTCAAACAAGTAATATCATCCCAGTTAAATGGGTTCGTTCGTTTCTCCTCTTGGTTTTAGTCTTTTGTGATGTAATATAAAAGCTGTCCCTAGATTTCACTACTATTGTTAACTATAGTGTGATTTTTTCAAAATATATTTTAGGTAACTTGATATTTAAACATAGAAAATTCAACCAAAGCCTTCCTATTAACACAATGGTTTGAGATGAACTTCAATGTGCCAAAAAAAAGGCTGGAGCTTTTGCTACCTCTACTACAAAGGCAGCAAAAAGAAGATCCTGAAGAGTCATATTATTCATGCCCATGAAAAATGAGGAGAATGCATAAAAATGAGATTTTTCATCATCATCAAGAATGAATACAACTACAGATTTCTCATAGATAGCCCTGGGCAAGTGGGAAAATGGAGTTTAGTGTCTCTCCCTTCTGCTTGGTCCATCTAGAGATCAGGTTTAAAGAGATTTCACATTGAAATTCGAAGCTGCTATAGAAGCTTTAATCCACCTGTGACTTCATCAACAACTTCGACTGGTCCTGTGGAAGTAACAATCTCTAATTGTGAGAATGTTGTGCTAAGAAAAGCTAATAATATCCTATGAATTCTGCTATCATAGACACTGTCTTCGGACTGAGACGAAATTTGAGCTTACATTTCCATTTTTGTGAATTCTAATGAGCTATATATTCCATTTAGGGTTAAGGACAAGCACCAAGCTTTTGTAAGAGTCTTGAACTAACAAACTAATACATGAAACTGACCAAATATACAACTCTTAAACTCATCTATCGTCCACCTTTCAAACACATGACTTGGATCAAAAATCAAAACTTACCAAGAATAGCCATTACTGTCCTTGAATCTGGAAAAAAACACATAGAAGTATATTAGATTCACATTAGTCTTAAACACTAATAAAAGAAGAAAGATTTCTCCTTAGTAAAAGAACCAAGGATATGAAGTTGGAGAGGGACATGAACTAAGAAACTCACTTGGGGCGATCTGGGTTCTTCCAGCATCGATGGTAATATGGGTAGGCAGTTTAAGGGATTTAGCTCTTTCCTGTCAGTTTTTTAGCACAGTCAAGACAACATCTACTACTACATAAGAAAAACTCAACATAAGCTTTACAAAATCTCCAATTCCTCTAAACTATTCATGTATATATATCAAGAAACTATCATCTCGCGGCAACTCCTACAAAGCCAGGCAGATCAGCACTAGAACTGTGGATCCAAAATACAGTTAAATTACACAAACAAACAAAAAAATTAAGTAAACTAACTTGCAATTCTAACATCTCTTCCTCGTTCTCGATTTTCACAACAACTTTTGGTTGTGCACATTCCTCCCAACTGCAATATAAACCAACCAACTAAGCAATACTCTTAAATTCAATCTATCTTTAACTAAGTAGCAAAAGGATATTGATTATATGACTTAAGGATGAATACCAATTCAATGCTTTTGGTGCTCGACTAAAGAGCTTCTTATATAAACCTAAAGTTGCATGACTGTAGAATGAATCAAACCAAAACAAAAGATTCAAAACAAGAACACACTGAATTATAATAATTGAATTAAACACTAAATAAAACAAAAATATAGAAAGCATTATAAGCTAAATACAGTCAGTGACCTGCATTGAGCTGCAATCTTTCCTTTACCCATTTTAAGATCATTCCTCACAACCAAAACCTAAAGACACAACAAGTCAAAAGTCAACATCTTGTGAAATAGACAGAAACAAAATGTAGTAAAACAAAACCATTTTGAAATCATCGAGAATATCAGCGAGTTTCTCGATCTCGAGAAGACCCTTGGCCTTGGATTGATTTTTTATTGATTGATTTTTGATATCCAAATCAACAGGTTTGGTACGACGAGTACCAATGCAGAATCCAATTGCAGCTCCAACGATTAGGGCACTTAACCATGTCAAATCCATAGTTTATATAATCTACAAAGACTGGAAGACATAAAAGTGATTGAATCAATTGAGAATTTCTATAGTTAAAATTAAGCGTTGTTGGTCACACTGATCAGCACGACGTAGAAGGTTATACAGTAGAAAAGGGAACGATTTAATAGTCTACAAAAGAGAATCGAAGACGCTTACGAATTCCAGAGAGAGATACAGAACTGCTTTGAAGATTGAAATTTTTTTCGTTCAATCCGGCCTGAAGATTTTAGTGGGAAGGAAAAAAAAACATGTACAGTAATAGAGAGAGAAAGGTAAAAAAATACTGAAAGCATATTTTGGGGACTAGAACGTCGTCGTGTTATGCTGTGTAGGATCTTTAGGATTGACAAAGAATTTATGTTAATATTTTTGTTAATTTATGTTTTAAATTTAAATTTTATATTTGTTTGGATAGATTAACTTATTTTCGAAAGTCTGAATTTATGAACGCAATTTTTAAATAATACAGGTCAAAAATGACTATTTCTACATTGTTTGATGATCTCAGAAATAGAAATATGCATCAAAATAAACCAAAATCTATATATATAAAAAAGTTGTTAACTGTTCATGATTTTATTTTTTTTACTCGGGTGTTAGTGATATTTGTTTTAACCAATGCTTCTAAGTCATATTTTACCATTTATTTTAGTCATTTTAAACTTTATTTTAAATACAATGTCAATACATATAAACTTTTGTAAAAGCTAAGAAATCGTATTAAAAATAAAACAGAAAATAATATGTTTATTGGAATATAAAAAAAAAATCTTAAAATAAAGGTCTAATTTTTTTGGTTCTAATAATGGTCTAATTTAATTTGTTTGAGTACACAAAAAAATACACAAGTTGTCTGGTGGCAGACAACACTCGCATGTCCAAAGCTAAACCTTATCGATCGCCTAACCAATAGATCATAACTATGCATGAGAGATTATATCTCAAGTATCCCATCAATCAAATCTCCAAAAAAATAACCCAAAATTTTATTTTTTCTAAAATGAAAGCTATTCAAACTCATGTACTAACCTTCTTCATGTTAGTCATCATCATAAAATCATCAACAAGATCCCAAAAGAGTCCTCAAATACAAAACAACCACGAACTCTCTTTATCCATTGAAGAAATGGAGAAAGCAAATTACTTCTCTTTCGTGAAGCTCATCAACATGTTACAATCAACAAACCCTCAACTCTATATTTTAACAATTTGTGTTTATAGTCTTTTAAATTTCCTTTTATAGTATCAGGTTTCGATCGTTCTTATATTTTTATTTCCACATAAATGAGGCTAAGTTTTACATATATAAATAAAATCATGTTACTATCTAGTTAATTAAAACAATATTCTTGTCTAAGTAAATGTTATCTAAAATCACATAAAGTATATATATAACTTGAAAATGGTAAGTTTGTTGAAAAAAGAAAAAAAAAATAAACATTTTTTGTCGTGAGAACATTTATCACTACTAGATTAGCAAACTTTTGTAAAGAAGAGTTTTGATATAAATGGAACGAGTCGGGTTTCCGGGTTAAATATTCAGAAATCGGGTTCACCCGACCCGAAATCTGCTTTACCAGAAAAACCCTACCAAAACCCTAGGCAACATTCTCTGCCTCCATTTCTAAATGGCATCACTACTTCGAAATTTCTTGTTCATCAAGCCAATATTTTCCTCTTAAATCCTAGTTACAGCATTTTTAAATAAGGAAGAAACCTTAGTCTGGTCGAAATGGCTCAGAAATGTGCGATTACTGTGATCTCAGCCTTAGCAGCTTCTACTTCTTTTTCGCAATCGAAATTTGCTGCTGCAGATGGACCTTTTACTTTCTCCGGCTTCTCTACTCCTCCGTCTGCTTCGATTCCTCAGCAGCAAGGTTCTGCTCAGGAATCAGGGAAAGAACCTTCTGCGGCTGGCGAAGAATCTGATGCTCGTCCGCGGTTTCGGAATGATAATCCGAGAACGTCTTCCGCTGGATTTGATCCAGAGGCGTTGGAGCGAGGAGCAAAGGCCTTGAAAGGAATAAACAACTCAGCTCATGCTAAAAAGGTCTAAACGAAAGTTCCTTTGGTTCTTCAATTGTTGTCTCTTCGAATTGAGTTTATTTTTTTCTGTATTTATCAGTTATACTTAGCTTCACCATTGATGAATGTTTTTGTTTCTATTAGGTATTTGAAAGTATTAAGACACAAGAAGAGACGAGGCAAGCTGAATTTACTGCTAAGGCACACGAGTTTAAAGCTATGCAATCACAAGCAGAAGCTGTGAGATCAATTTACTCTTTAATTTCATTCTCAATATAATCCAAATGATTACAGTTTTGATGCATCATTCATTATTGTACTTTGAAGATTCTTTGTTGTAAAATTATGTTCCTGACATATTCAATTTCACAGGAGAGGCAAAGGGTAATATACGAAGAACAGAAGAAACTTGCTCAACACCAAGCACAAACAAAATCACAGATGGCTCGTTATGAAGATGAGTTAGCTAGAAAAAGGATGCAGGCATGTGATTCTACAATACTTTGTTATTTATTTATCATCGAAATTTTTTATATTCTCTTAACAACTTATGATGTATATCTTGTTACAGGCTGAGAATGAAGCTCAGAGAACGAGAAATCAAGAACTTGTGAAAATGCAAGAAGAATCAGATATTAGACGGGAAGTAGCAAGAAGAGCTACTGAGGAAGAGATTCAAGCCCAGAGACGACAAACAGAGAGGGAGAAAGCTGAGATTGAACGTGAGACAATCAGGGTCAAAGCTATGGCTGAAGCTGAAGGGAGAGCTCGTGAGTCGAAGCTTTCTGAGGATGTCAACAGGAGAATGCTTGTTGATCGTGCTAATGCAGAAAGAGAGAAATGGGTTTCTGCCATTAATACTACATTTGATCATATTGGAGGTCAGTATTCAGAGACAAACAGTAGCTCTCTATATCATTTTATTTCATTTGTTGTGGAAACTTCTCTATGGCAGATCTTAGCAGTAATTAGAGTCTAATCTGTGAGTATATTAGGCATGTTACCATCTCCATCTATAGATGGTTTTTCCTTCTTTTGGGCTAATCTTTGGATTTCATAAGCAAATTATGATTACATTTTCTTTATCCATTTCCATAGGTGGTTTGCGTACCATTCTTACAGATCAAAATAAGCTGGTTGTTGCTGTTGGAGGTCTCACTGCTCTTGCAGCTGGAATTTACACAACGAGGTAAAGACTATAAATAGTTGAGTAAAAAAGTGCCAGTCATGAGTTCTCTTGTCGTTAAAGATTGAGGAACTTAAGTGATCTTATAGATTGCTTGTTGCAGAGAAGGTGCCAAGGTTATCTGGAGCTACGTAGATAGAATATTAGGACAACCTTCTCTAATTAGAGAATCATCGAGAGGAAAATATCCTTGGTCTGGTGCTGCTTCTCGTGTCTTGTCCACGTTGCGGGGTGGTGCTAAGGAGTCTACATCTAAAAATGGAAAAGGGTTTGGTGATGTTATTTTGCATCCTTCTCTTCAAAAGAGAATTGAACAGCTAGCTAGTGCAACTGCCAACACAAAAGCCCACAAAGCACCTTTCCGAAATATGCTTTTCTACGGTCCACCAGGAACAGGGAAGACAATGGCTGCCCGAGAGCTGGCTCGTAAATCTGTATGTAATCTCCCCATTTTGAATCAGATATGAAGTATAGATGCATTCATGCATCTGAGCTTCAAATTAAGATCTTAGTTGTAGGTTTCTCATTGGTACTAAAGTTGCTGAATCTCATGCTTATTACTTCATTAATCACTCTCTTCTGGTTGATTCAGGGGCTTGATTATGCTTTGATGACGGGTGGAGATGTCGCTCCACTTGGAGCACAGGCTGTTACAAAGATACACCAACTGTTTGACTGGTCCAAAAAATCTAAGAGAGGCTTGTTGCTCTTCATCGACGAAGCTGATGCGTTTCTGTGCGAGTAAGTTGCAAATCTGATCAAGATGATAATCTTAACACAGGGATTTTACTTTTAATGTGTTGATTGAAAATTCAACAGGAGGAACAAAACATACATGAGTGAAGCCCAAAGGAGTGCACTAAATGCACTCCTCTTCCGCACAGGTGACCAGTCAAAAGACATAGTCTTAGCGCTTGCAACAAACCGACCTGGTGATCTAGACTCAGCAGTCGCTGACCGTGTTGATGAAACTCTTGAGTTCCCTTTACCTGGAGAAGAAGAGCGCTTCAAGCTTCTAAACCTCTACCTAGACAAGTACATAGCTAAGGCTAATCTAAAAAAGCCGGGTTTACTCCAAAGGCTTTTCAAAAAAGAGCCGAAGAAGATTGAAATCAAAGGTGTTACCGAGGATCTCTTGAAGGAAGCTGCTTCCAAAACAAAAGGGTTTTCGGGTAGAGAAATCGCGAAACTGATGGCGAGCGTTCAAGCTGCTGTATATGGAAGCAAAAACTGCTTATTGGATGCAAACCTTTTCAGAGAGGTCATTGATTACAAAGTTGCAGAGCATCAACAGAGAAGAAAACTAGCTGGAACCGATAGAGATAACAAGAAATGAAGTAGTGTAAACTTATCATCAACAAAGGTAATCTTTCTGCAAGGTGTAGATTGAACAAACAATTAAAAACTCAAACCCTGAGCATTATTCTCAAATGGGTTTAGGCGAAAAAAGCTTTGATTTTCCTATATGTTTCTCACTGTGATTCTAAAGGTGAGGTTTTGATGACTGCTTTAGATTCTTTTCTACGAGGCAATACGAGTCTTTTCTACTTACACAATCGTCTTAATTTTGACGTAAATTTATCTGCTTAACTATGATTTAATATAATTTTAAAACGGTAACTAATATGAAATGAAAAACGACGAAACATGGCAATGCAAAACTATTATAATTTTAACATTTCTATTATTCATAAACTTTGGGTTAAAACAAACAATACAGATAAAATATATAACATTATAAATGTTCTTTTACTCACGAGCAACAACAACAACTTGTTTCCCAACGTTTTTACCATGGAAGAGTCCCACAAGAGCTTCAGGACCTTTCTCAAGCCCTTCAGCTACATCTTCCACATACTTTATCTTACCTTCTTTAATGCACGGAAGAACAAGCTCTAAGAACTTTGAATATTTATCGTAAAAATCAAAGACTGCAAAGCCTTGAATGCGGATTCGTTTGTAGATTATGGAGGATAGGTTGTGTACACCTTCTTGGTTCTCAAGATTGTACTGTGAGATCATTCCACAAACAGCAATACGACCGTGTACGTTCATGTTTAAGAGCACT
This sequence comes from Leavenworthia alabamica, assembly GCA_000411055.1. Lineage (NCBI taxonomy): Eukaryota > Viridiplantae > Streptophyta > Magnoliopsida > Brassicales > Brassicaceae > Leavenworthia > Leavenworthia alabamica. The sequence continues at coordinate 76,783 of KE157461.1, forward strand.
GCGTCGAGCATTTTGCCTCCTACATTCTCAAAGTATATGTCTATACCTTTGGGAAAACACCTGAATATAACATCAATGAAGATAGAATTTATTTATTCTCTGCAAGCATATCTTAACAGTTATAGACATCAAACGCTTAGTTAACGAACCTTTTCAGCGCAGCACTAAGGTCTGGTTCTTCCTTGTAGTTAAATGCGTCATCAAACCCAAACTTGGTCTTAAGGAGATCAACCTACCAAATAAAAAAGAAGTAAAAGGGCAAGTCACTCTATTGAAGTAAAACCAAGAAACATAAAGAATTAATTTCTCACCTTTTCTTTGCTTCCTGCACTTCCAACAACATAACATCCCATCATCTTAGCAAATTGTCCCACAAGCTGACCAACAGCACCAGATGCAGCTGATACGAAAACTGTCTCTCCTTTCTTTGGAGAACATATTTCATAAAATCCAGCATATGCAGTCATACCAGGCATACCTATCATATCAAGACCAGAGAAAACCCATGAAAAGACAATAGAGCAAACAGACTAGGCTCCTTGACCAACAAACCAAATATTAGAACTCTTTTTAGATCGAACTCGACATAAACCAAACCAACTGCAGAATCTCTATTGTCTCAACAAGCCAAAACTTTGTATCAAGAAGCATTTTTTTCTGAAAGTTACCAATTTCCAGTTACAGAAACAGGAACAAGGCGGAGATTATCATACCGAGAAGTCCAGTGTAATAGGATAATGGAACATCTGTATGATGGATCTTGAAATGCATGTCCTTAACAGGAGTAATAACACTGTACTCCTCCCATCTAACAATACCCCAGAGTAAGTCTCCCTTTTTGTAATCAGGATGCTCTGATTCTATCACTCTAGACACTCCAAACCCATAGATTGGCTTCACCAAAAAAAAACAACAACAGTCAACAAAAGAGTGAGATCAAAAAACAAATCCCAAAGAGATACAAACAATTTCTTCTCAGAGTCTTCTTCAATCTAAAGAATCAACCTTTTACAATATATCATTGTCATCTAATTTAGTATTATATAAAATATATCAGTTGATCCGTTAAGTATATATTATAAAATAAAAGGAACAGTCTTCACATAAAAATTAAATATTATGTTAGTTATATAAGAGGAAACGAGCTCGAATCAAAAATCCAAAATCAAACCCTAAAAAGAGAGTAGATTTATAATCGTATAGTACCTGATTGGGAGTGAACGATTGAGCAAAAGCAGCAGAATTAGGTTTACCCATGCGAGATCTCATGTAAGGATCACATGACAAGTAAAGATTCTTAACTAGAACAGAGTTAGATCCTTGAGGAACCCTAAGTTCAACAGTAGTAGTAGTGAAATTGAAATCGGATTCCTTAGGGAAACCACTAACGTAGTCTTTCAATATCACTTGCTTGTTCGTCGTTGTCATTGTTTTCTTCTCCGATTTAACTTATGAGCTCAATAACAACAGGTTAACTTCTGATTTCTCCAGTAGGACACGACTACTTTTTATAGTGAGTGGTGGTCTCTCTATTAGCTGTTGTTATTACAAGTATGACGTCATTGCTTATGTTTCTGGTTCATCACACACATTGTTCACACATCATTTTGGATATTTTCTCTTAAAGGGTTATTTTCTGTCGATACTTTCATATTTTTGATATATTTCATTCCTTTCACATTTGATATTCAGAAAAGTATTCATAAAAAACTAAAATTAGACTATGTAGAAAACAAATATTATAATCAAAATCATTAATAATGCAAAAATGGCACTAAGACCATAGTTGACCTATGTTGAATGTGTTAATCTTTGCAATGATGACTCGTAGGCGAAGAACAATTTAGTAGCAATCACAAATGTAAAACCTTAGTTAAACACTTAAAGTTAATTTAATATGACATTTTAAAAATTTATGTTTTTTTTAATTCTGTTTCCTAAAATTCAGGGTTTTAGGATCCTTTTTCCAGTAATAATCATGAGTATGCGAAGAAGATGAAAAAAAAAACATATTTCAAAGTAACTCTCGTTTTTTTTTCTCGCCGTCGTCGCTTGCGTCATTTTTAAGCAGTCTTTGAGAAATCTATCTCTCTATATACACAACCACAATTATATTTTACGATATCTCTGTTAAACCATCCCTTCGTTTTTTCTCTCTCATAGGGTTTTCGTCTCTCTCCCTTTCACAGTTAATTAGTCTATCGAAGAGGGACCTCCGTAGATTTTTACTGTGAAACTTTTTTTACTTCTCTTCGCCATGGCAGCTGAGAAGTTAAGGGACTTGAGCCAGCCGATTGACGTTAGTGTGCTCGATGCTACTGTTGCGGCTTTCTTCGTCACCGGATCTAAGGAAGAGGTTCATCAATTTATCTGCTCTTTTACTTGTGGTTTCTGCTTCGTCGGAATGATTATGTTTTTTTTTGCGGGTCTGTTTATCGTCTAAGTGTCCTGCTTTTGTCTTCTTTCTCTATTGGCTATATGAAATTGCGGGTTTTATTGCTAGGGTTTTAGCTCTGTGCTTTATACAAAGGTTTTTAAGTATCTGGAGAGCAGATACTTGATAGCAGAGCTGCAAAAGTTAAATTTTCCAATTAAGTTTTATTCTCTGGGTTCTAGGTCATCTGGAAGTCAAATTTCTGGATTAATCTATGTAATAGCAGCACGTTAAAAGTGAAATCTTGTTATGATTATATGAACTGAATCTTCTACTTCTGCTTCAATGTCAACATTCACCTCATTTGAATGAATCTGAGATTTTTACCTTCATCTGATCGGCATTGCTTCTTAAACATGTTCAGAGAGCTTCTGCAGACCAGATATTGCGGGATTTGCAAGCTAATCCAGATATGTGGCTTCAGGTTGTCCACATTTTACAAAACACAAAGAGCATGGATACCAAGTTCTTTGCTCTACAGGTCAGTTTCAGCACTCTTTTATGATACCTTTCAATTATTTCTTACATCGGTTGTACATGTCTTACCACTGATCTATCCTGGCATACTGCTACTGTGCTAGATGCGGTTACTACGACAGCTGTAGCGAAAACAATGATTGATATAGTGTAGAATTTAACTCAACTTTTAAATATGATGTACAATGTTTAGTTGAATTTGTTTGGTAAGTATGCTGTATTTGGAACAATAAGAGTTTCATTTGCAAAAAATCTAGTTATTAGGCTTTTAGAATCCGTTGATTTGACCTAAGCACTACCCGTTGTTGTTCAAAAGGTTTGATTTGTTTGTTTCGGATATGTATATGTACAAATTGCTTTCGATATGAAATATCTGCCTGGAAATTTTTATAGATTGATCACTGAGTACTATACTTTAAGTTCCCAAGTAATTGCATTGTTTCTTTTAAAGCTTATGCTTATGCATAATGATTTTTGCTTATTAAATCTTTGGGATATTTTGTGTCTTTTAAATCTCCATTCTTCCTTATTAGTTCCAAATTTCCTTTTCCAACTGTCAATCAAAACAGTTCTTCCGATTTACCTGACCAAAAATATTTCGTTTGACATCCACAGGTTTTAGAAGGTGTTATAAAGTATAGATGGAATGCACTGCCTGTTGAACAAAGAGATGGAATGAAAAATTACATATCAGAGGTCATCGTACAGGTAACTTTTGGAACCCTTAGATTGTTCTCTGGATAAAATTGTAAGGCTAGGTAACTAAACTGCTTTTGACAATGGGTTTGCCTTATAGCTCTCAAGCAATGAAGCGTCTTTCCGATCAGAAAGGCTCTATGTCAACAAGCTAAATGTCATTTTAGTTCAGGTATCTACAGCACTCCTTGATAATGTTTCCTTAGTTGCAGTTTCTGTTAACTATAGGGTTTCAGAAGCTATTGCGTACCAGTTTCGTACCATCCCATAATTTCACCTAACCTGTAGACTTTTCTTTAATCTTCTGGCATAACATATTTTGTAACACATGCTCAGATAGTGAAGCATGATTGGCCGGCAAAGTGGACAAGCTTCATTCCTGATCTGGTTGCGGCTGCTAAAACTAGCGAAACGATCTGCGAAAATTGCATGGCCATTTTAAAAGTAAGAATCTTTACAATAACATTTTCCTTCTAACGGGTAACAGTAACATTTTCTTCCCTTGTTAGCTCCTAAGCGAAGAGGTTTTTGATTTCTCAAGAGGAGAAATGACTCAGCAGAAGATTAAAGAACTGAAACAATCTCTAAACAGGCATGCCAAACTTTTTGAGAATCCTAACTTTAGCAAAATGAAATATTATTTTTTCAAACTGTATTATAATGTATATGTTGGTTAAGTGGCGTTGTTTGTATCTATCATTTATTTACCTGTTTGTGCCTTTCCTTTGTGCAGCGAATTTAAACTCATTCATGAGTTATGCCTATACGTCCTCTCAGCTTCTCAAAGACAGGATCTTATTCGTGCAACACTGTCTGCATTGCATGCTTATCTTTCCTGGATTCCTTTGGGCTATATTTTTGAGTCTCCTTTGGTAATATACTCCCAATAAGTTAGAGATTGATGTCAATTGGTATATGTTCTTCTGATATATGATCTGGTTTTTACAGCTTGAGACCCTCCTTAAATTCTTTCCTATGCCAGCATATAGGAACCTCACTCTTCAATGTCTGACCGAGGTACTTCAGTTTCTAGTCCAGCTTTCCATATTGTCAATCAAATGTATTATTTCTCTATTGGCTCAAATTTGGTCTGTCAGGTTGCAGCTCTTAAATTCGGGGACTTCTACAATGCCCAATATGTCAACATGTACACCATATTTGTAGGGCAGTTGCGGGTAATTAGTTTTCTTCTTGTATTGCTTCTATGTTTTTATTGTCTTTTTGTTCATCGACATTCTGACTTTTCTGTTCCCTTTCTACTAAGTTAATGTAGTAGATTGTGTCTATTTCTTGCTTGTCTTTGCTTCTTCTCTGATGCTGTACACGTTCTCATGTTTGCAGATAATTCTCTCACCAATTACAAATATCCCTGAGGCATATTCAGGCGGAAGTGGTGAAGAACAAGTAAGTATTTTCTTTGCACTTGGGTTCAAGCCTCAAGGCAGACCATTGATATGCATAACTTATCAAGGTTGTGACTGTGTGTATCGTATGTCACCTCTAGGCATTTATCCAGAACCTCGCATTGTTTTTCACTTCCTTTTTCAAGGTAAATTTTTTTCTTTGTTGAGTTATTTATATTTCATGTTGGGTTTCACAATTTCTGGATATGCATAATGATGATTCATGGTTTGTGTTTAGTGCTTCCATTATTTATTTTTCATCATCTATTTCTTAGTTGTTTCATTACCTCTGCATTTTAAATGCAGTCTCATATAAGAGTTCTAGAATCGGCTCCAGAAATTGTCGTTTTGTTACTTGCGGGTCTCGAATATCTCATCAATATATCATATGTTGATGACACAGAAGTATTTAAGGTATGTAAACTGCCATTGCTAATACTGTTGCTGTTAATACAGTTGTATGTTTCATTTGTTTCCTTAGTAATGCTGTTGTATGCTTTGCTCGTGGCCTGAGAGATAATGGTCTTGGCTTGCTTTGGGTTGAGCAGGTTTGTTTGGACTACTGGAACTCGTTAGTTCTGGAGCTGTTTGATGCACATCATAATTCTGATAACCCTGCAGTAAGTGTAAGCCTGATGGGAATGCAGGTAAGATGGATTTTTTAAGTAACATGGAATCATGGATCATTTTTTCATGTTTATAAAAGGTGGATACTTTAGTTGTATATTTTTTTTGTTGAACTGCTTTGATTTGGTTGCTCACCTTGGGCTTTGACTTCCTATGCCTATTCCCAGATGCCTTTCCTTCCTGGTATGATTGATGGCCTTGGCTCTCAAGTCATGCAGCGGCGTCAACTTTATTCTAGTCCAATGTCCAAACTAAGAGGGTTAATGATTAACCGCATGGCGAAGCCTGAAGAAGTGCTTATTGTTGAAGATGAAAATGGGAACATTGTCCGTGAAACTATGAAGGACAATGATGTTCTTGTCCAGTATAAGGTACCAATTCTTGTCCAGTTCATACTGCTGTTCTTCAGATATATTAGATATATACCAGCCTTTCAATGATATAATTCAGGGAAATTTATTTTTATTTGAATCCTACTCGTTGGTTATCCTTTTTGATATTTTCTCGTTTGTTTCAATAATTGCAGGTTATGCGGGAGACATTAATATACCTCTCACACCTTGACCATGACGATACAGAGAAGCAGGTACAGTGTCACCATGATGATACTGGCCTAGGCATATTGATTTGTGAAAAATATAGTGAGGATTTACAGTTGGAGGGTTATGATCAATATGGTTTTGTGAACAAAATTTCCCTTTTTCTAGAGAGAAGGAGCAGAGTGGCACCATAAATTTAGCAATTGTTACTTGAAAGTGTTATTAGATATTAGATTTGTTGATATATAAGCAGAGGTCTTGGGTCTGTTTCATGCTGGTGTGCTAATGGAAACTTTTGATTGTTCCTTCTGAAAAGATGTTGAGGAAGCTGAACAAACAATTAAGCGGAGAGGAATGGGCATGGAATAATTTGAACACTTTGTGCTGGGCTATTGGGTCTATTTCTGGATCTATGGCTGAAGATCAGGTAAAATATTTTGCTAGAACTTTGTCTGATTCCATTTATCTTCTTTTCATAACAGCGGAAATTTTTGTTTGTAATGCTGTGCCTTTCAATATAATGGCTAGTATATCATATTCGTTTTCAAAATGGCTTATTAAAAATAAAAAATCGGCAGTAACTTTTAATGTTAACTGGTTTCTTTCATTAGCCTGCCACATTTCATGATTTATCAGTATCTGCTTGACTGCTCCATACTTGGTTCTGGGATTTTTTTTCAGTCGTGTTAGTTCTTTGCCAGCGAATGAAATAAGCTCCATGTGTTTCAGGAAAATAGATTTTTGGTGATGGTCATTCGTGATTTGTTGAATTTATGTGAAATTACCAAGGGAAAAGACAATAAAGCTGTTATTGCAAGCAACATCATGTAAGTTTGTTTCTTCATATGTGAAGTTATATAATACAGCATAAATTCTTCTTTGGCTGCTGGACTTATACCATAATGCATTTTCTATTTTTCTCAAGGCTGCATTAGATTTATGCAAACTTAACTGAAAGATATGGGAGGTTTATTCTTCTTGTTTTGGTTTTATCTGACCTCTCCGTTCTATATTTCCTTTGTTTTAGGTATGTTGTTGGCCAGTATCCAAGATTCTTAAGGGCCCATTGGAAGTTTCTGAAGACAGTTGTGAACAAGTTGTTTGAATTCATGCATGAGACACATCCTGGTGTTCAGGTAGCACGTCCTAAACGTTATATTTTCTCAGATTCAGTTCTCCAGGTGAATTCTCAAACTAATGATGTGTTCTACGCTGATCACAATCCAAGAATAAGATCCTTATAAGTTCGTGGAGCTTATATTGGTTGCGAATAATATGCTCACACTGCTGCTTTTCACGTGTTCCATGGTGCAGCAATTTATTTATAATCTTCTCAACCTAGTTGACTTGAGTATTCTTTCATAGAAATTGCATCTTTCCAATAAAAGATGTAGTTACGTATTTAATACTTATGTTTCCGTTTCAGGACATGGCCTGTGATACATTCTTGAAAATAGTTCAGAAGTGCAAGCGAAAATTTGTTATTGTACAGGTATGGATTGTTATATTTAATCCGGTTTTTATTTTCCCATTTCTAAATGAGGTCTTAATTAGAATTTATTGCGCTTTCAGGTTGGAGAGAAAGAACCATTTGTATCCGAACTTCTCGCTGGCCTTGCAACAACTGTTCAAGATCTTGAGCCTCATCAAATTCACTCATTTTATGAATCAGTAAGTTTTCCAAATGTGTCTCTGGTGTTCCAATTAGAGCTAATTCTCTGTTGTCGTTTCATCATTTCTCTATCTCCAGGTTGGTAATATGATCCAAGCAGAATCAGATCCCCATCAAAGAGATGAATATATTCAGAGGTTAATGGCACTCCCAAACCAGGTATGTTAATAAAAATGTGGTTGATATACTTTTCTTCATAACTGGCTAAAACTGTTCTGTTATATAATGTAGAAATGGGCAGAAATAATAGGACAGGCTCGCCAACGTGTTGAGTTCCTCAAGGATCCAGATGTGATTCGTACAGTGCTTAATATCCTACAGGTCTGATTTCTTACTTATAACTCACAATGCATTATTATATCATCTGGTGAAATCATGTCACTGTTATAGCTGAGTTTGTGCATCTGTTGGTGTTTAGATAAATCTTGATTTGATTGCAAGGTGTCAGTATTAACTAGTATGTTTGCCTGCAGACTAATACGAGTGCTGCTACTTCACTGGGAACATACTTCTTAACCCAAATTTCCTTGATCTTCTTGGATATGTTGAATGTATACAGGTAAATGCATGATTCATGATTATGATTTTTATTGGTTCTGGTACTATTTCTCTAGTTATTTTGCTTGGAGGTTCACTTTATCTTTTTCCTTGGCTGTACCAGAATGTACAGTGAGCTTGTGTCAACCAGCATTACTAATGGGGGGCAATATGCTTCCAAGACATCTTTTGTAAAACTCTTAAGGTTGGGATGACTTTATGCACTAAAGACTCACAGTTCTTGATGCTTCTTTTTGGCAAACTGGACTAATCTTATATTTTAATGCTTTTGCTATACAGATCTGTTAAGAGAGAAACTCTTAAGCTGATAGAAACTTTTTTGGACAAAGCTGAAGACCAACCACAGATAGGGAAACAATTTGTGCCACCAATGATGGAATCGGTACTTGGTGACTATGCAAGGAATGTGCCTGATGCTAGGGAATCAGAAGTTCTTTCATTATATGCAACAATTATAAACAAGTATGCCTCTTAATTGTTAATGAATGCTGTAATAATTTAAGGATGTACCACCTGCATTATTATAGGTAGATAAATGTTGGAACTTTACTTCCCTTAAAGCTGGCATTCTTTTTATTTGTTCTTTCAGGTACAAGGCGACAATGTTAGAAGACGTGCCTCAAATATTTGAAGCAGTTTTCCAGTGTACATTGGAGGTAATATATTTAATGAACTGTGTTCTTTGTTGTCTCTTCACTCTCTGGGCCGTTTTCTTGGTTGTCTCTTCACACACACAGACACACTACATCTGTAATATCTGGTATATGAAGGTCATTTCGAATTATTTTCGGTTTCATGATTCTTTGTTCGCGTCTTTATTCCTTCAAAAATATCAAGTCTTTGGTGTAGTATGTGATTGACGCGCTGGAAAATCTTACAAGACTTATGATTTGTTTGCTTGTTAACATTTCTCATTCGTTCTTCTGCAGATGATAACTAAAAACTTCGAAGATTATCCGGAACATCGCCTCAAGTTTTTCTCATTACTCCGTGCTATTGCTACATTTTGTTTCCCTGCATTGATAAAGTTATCAAGTCAGGTTGGTGAATTTTGATATATTTTCCTTTGCATTATTTTTGGAGCTTACAGTCTTCTTTCTAACTCCTGTCTCATTATTCGTGTATCTTTCGTACTGTCTTCTCATTTTGAATCAGCAACTGAAGCTAGTGATGGATTCAATTATCTGGGCGTTTAGACATACAGAGAGAAACATTGCTGAAACTGGGCTTAATCTTTTACTTGAAATGCTTAAAAACTTTCAGGTTTGGTGTTTGTTTTCCTTCTATTAGCTCTGTGGTTATGGCAGCTATTACGGCTTCTCTAACATATTTGCTTCTGATTGTGACAGCAATCTGAGTTTTGTAATCAATTCTTCCGGTCATACTTTATGCAAATTGAGCAAGAAATATTTGCTGTGTTGACCGACACCTTCCATAAACCTGGCTTCAAGCTGCATGTGTTGGTGCTGCAACAGCTCTTTTGCTTGGTAAAACCATCACTCATCATCTTTTATTGTATCTTATTGATATGTTAAGTAGTGGTTTGCTTGGGAATGGTAGTTCTATGCACTTAATCATTTGTTGATTATATATTTCCAGGTTGAGAGTGGTTCATTGACAGAACCTTTGTGGGACGCTGCAACCGTTCCTTACCCATATTCAAACAACGCTGCCTTTGTTCGTGAATACACCATTAAGCTATTGAGCTCTTCATTCCCAAACATGACTTCAACAGAGGCAAGAAGTTTTGCTTATAAACTTTTCATGTTGTTTCCTCAAATCTGATGTTGAATCTCAATAAATATACAGGTCACACAATTTGTGAATGGACTTTACGAGTCTAGAAATGACTCATCTGGATTTAAGAATAACATTCGTGACTTCCTTGTACAGTCTAAGGAATTTTCCGCTCAGGTAATTATTAACTTGTCTTTAGTAAAGCTATTTAAATTCGTTTTTAAGAACTCAAAACTAATAACCTAAGTCAATGTGTTGAATATTATGTCAGGATAACAAAGATCTGTATGCAGAGGAAGCAGCTGCTCAGAGAGAGCAAGAGCGTCAAAGAATGCTTTCGATACCTGGGCTTATTGCTCCTAATGAGATTCAAGATGAGATGGTTGACTCATAAGTTTTAACAAGGCTGCAACAACAACTTTTTCAGTCGTAGGCAAGATTAATTTCTTGAGTGTATCTAGGCTTTTTTTCTAAGCATTCCAACAGAGATTTTTAGGGGTTTGAACTAGTGTTTGTTTTGGCTAATTTAATTGGTTTTAGTGCAGACTAGATTTTTAAAGTTGTGGTCTTAAGTTGTTCTCATATTATGGATTCACTTAGGACCAACAATGCTATTAAGTTCACAAGCAATAAATCAAAGATCAAACAATCCTTTGTTCCTTTTTATTCTTAAAGTCTAATTTGGTACAACAATATATAATTTGTAAATTTCAATTTAAATGGTCACTACTGCATCCAATAGTCCTTTGAAATTCTCAAATGAGCTTCCTTTAGCAGAGACAGCTTCATATGCTTCTTCTTTAATCTTCATAGCATTACTTTTCATCTTCTTACCATCATCTTGAACCAAAACTCGATCCAAACACTTCTCAAACCCATCTTTTGTAAAGATTCCATTACTTATAGTCATTCCAATCTCCCAAACAACCTCCACTGCTCTCCCATTCAATCTCTGGTCCCCAAAAAACGGCCTACAAATCATCGGAACACCTCCCGACACACTCTCTAACACAGAGTTCCATCCACAATGCGTCACGAACACACCCGTTGCTTCATGTTTCAACAACTCCACTTGTGGAGCCCATGGAACCACAATCCCTTGCTCTCTTGTCCTATCCAAAAACCCTTCAGGTAAATCAACCATGTTCTTCTCCTTAAGCGACCAAACAAATGGCACTTTACTCGACTCTAATCCTTGCGCTATAGCTACAAGCTCTCCAGGAGGTGGTGTCATGACAGTACCAAAGCTGATGTAAGCTACAGAAGCAGAAGATCGCTTCTCCATCCAAGTCAAACATCCACTAGGATCATCCACTAATATATCTCTTTGCAATGGAGAAGAAAACAAAGCGAGAGGACCAATGTTGAGGTAACGTTTGAATTTGGATCTGAGGTTATTAGTCAATGCAGAATCCAATTCTTCAAAGGAGTTAATGAAAACAGCATTGGCACGATGTAAAACAAGACTCATTTGGTGTAACATGTTTGAGAAAACAGAGTTTAAATTCCCAAACACAACTCCTTCTGGTGTATCTTTGACTCTCATCTTCTCCATTCCTGATATAAACCCTAATGTTTCCTCCATACGTTCATCTACTTCTAGAAATTAAAAAAAAAAAAGAATCAAATCATTAATACTACAAATACATATAATACTCAAATCACTAGTTTCTTATCCTATGTTTCTACTTTGAGCTTATTTTATGTTTAGTTGTATAATTATGAGATAAAGACAAAACAAAACTCATAAAGTTATTGGAAGTGTATTAAAAGATCTGTATCTATGTACCTTTAATAGTGATGGTTTCTCTGATCAGATCTGTATAAAGATGAGCAGTGAGTGAGTTTGGTCCGCCTGTCCAAAACGTAACCCATGTTGCTTTCATCTCCGTCGCCATATCCGCCGCGAACCAGTAAAACGCATCTGTTAACATACATTTAACTTTTAAACCAACCTCTCTCTCAGCCACCGTTATTTCTCTTCGGAAACTCTCCGGCGCTGCTTCGAGAAACAGCTGGATCGCCTCTTGTGGTTTTCCGGTGAACACATATCCTTCCGGAACACCGTCGGGGATGTTGTAGACTCTAACGTTATCTGTACGATCAGCATCAGAGGAGAATAACGAGGAGTTGGATTGTGAGATGTTGAAGAAGGAGAAGACAGTGGAGGGAGATGAAGAGGCGAGACGGCGAGTGACGGCGAGGAGAGGAGCTGCGTGAGTGCCGAAAGGGAAAGCGAGAACAGCCACATGGGTAGGTTCAGAGAGTTGCGACATGATGAGTGGATAACGAAGAAGGCAAAGGCTAAAGAGAGTGTTTATGAAATAAAGAGGAACATGTAAAGGACAATAATTGTGTGAACATTAACTACCGAGTAAGTAGGCAAAGTATGAAGCTCGTGTTGGGTACCACTTCTTTCAGAAAACTGTCTTTAATTCTTTATCAGATTATTTATTTATATTTTTTTAAGATTTTTCATGGCATAAATTTGGGCCGACGATATATTCCCACAGAGAGAGTATGGCCTATACTACTATATACATACAGACTTACGTCCTAGTTTAAAACTCATACAACATGAAACTTGGATTTTAATACCCATACAATTGGAAAGTTATGTATCTATTACCCCACAATACAAAAAGTTTGAAACTTATATACACATAATTTACGGTTACTGTTGGTTTAATATAAACCAAGTACTATTTAACCGATTAACAAATTAAAAAAACCGTAAGTTAACCAATTAATCCCGATTTACCCGTTAAACAACCTGATTAAAACTAACCCGAAAACCTAACCTAACCCGAAAACCTAACTTAACCGGACCCGTTAATCGGTTTGTTATCGGTTTAGAAACGGTTTCGATCGTAAACCACTAAAATATTCGATTGTGGGGTAATAGATACATAACTTTCCAATTGTATGGGTATTAAAATCCAAATTTCATGTTGTATGGGTTTTAAACTAGGGTTTAAGTCTGTATGCATCTAGTAGTATAAGCCATATTCTGTGTGAGAATATATCGTTGGCCCCATAAATTTAATGTGGCAAAAGTGCTACAAATCCCGCTTTAATATGGCCTGAGGCCCATATAATATAATAATACACTTAAAATAGAAGTAGGAAAAAAAAAAACCTTATCATTAGTCTTTGTTATTTTCTTTGTTATATTAGTGAAGAAACATTTTTGTGATTGATTCGGTTAGGCCTGGGTGCTCTGTTCGGATTCTGATAATAACTTACCGGATTTGGATTTTTCGGATAGAAATTTTTTATATCCATATAGATATGTATACAATTTTGAATCGGATTTTTTGATTCGATTCTTTTTTTGGGTTGGATTCGGGTTCGATTCTTAACAATTAATATATATAAATTTCTTAAAATAAAATTAGTAAAAATATTATAATACAATACAATTCGGATAATATTATGTTTTTTATCAATATTTATTAAATTTTACTTAAAATATCAAAAATATTTGAACAAAAGCTATTTTAATAATTTATATTAGAAATATTCAGTTATTTTGAATATTTTATTTATTATAATCTTAAAACATTTGATGTTTTTGAGTTTATAATTATACTATACGTAATTGGTTTATATAAAAATTTTAATAAAATTAAATATTTTGGTAGATAATGGTATTTCGAATATCTATTCTGCTACTTATAGCTTTTTGGATTCTTTTTTAATTGGGTTTGAGTATAAAAGTTTTACTATTTGTATTTTTTTTTTTTTTATTCGTTTTTATTTTGGGTTAGAGATTTTTGCCAATGTCTATATTGGGCCATTAGTACATGAAGGATTAGTTTTCCACTATTTAATAAAAATAAATTATGTGCTAAAGTAATATTACTATTTTAAATCAATTAGGTAAATAACGTTATAAAAAAATTATTATGTTGAAGACTAATATTTAATAGTCCTCTGTAAGTCAAATAAATATGATTTTACGTTGAAAGACTTCCTCCTAAATCCTTTGGACCAAAAAAAACGCGCTACCTCCAAATCGATTCTCGCCTCCTTATTTTCCCTTTATAAGAAAAAAAAAGCTAATTTGGAGAGGTTTTTGGTAACGGAGCAATGGGTCAAGCTTTTCGTAAGCTGTTTGATACTTTATTTGGCAATCAAGAAATGAGGGTAATCTCATTATCATCTTTTGATATATCTCCTCCTGGGTTTTGTTTTATCAGATCTCATGATCTTTACCCTTCATTTTTTTTGCTTTTTAGCGTCTGAAAAAGACAAACTTTAATCTTATAAAGTTGTAGATTTTGTTTTTTTTTATAAATGTTTTTTTTTTTAAATAAATATTTGGTTTTGAATATTGTGATGATGATGTAAGGTGGTCATGCTGGGGTTGGATGCTGCCGGCAAAACAACTATTCTCTACAAACTTCACATTGGAGAAGTTTTATCAACTGTTCCTACCATTGGTAATATACCTTTGATGAAAGCTGTTAAGACTTTATACAGTTTGTTTTGTCTTAATGAATGTCTGTAAGATGTGAGGTGGGATCAGGATTTTATACAGTTTGAATTTTGTTACTCAGGATTCAATGTTGAGAAAGTTCAGTACAAGAATGTGATGTTTACAGTTTGGGATGTTGGTGGCCAAGAGAAACTGAGACCTCTTTGGAGGCATTACTTCAATAATACTGATGGACTTGTATGTGTATATATTCTTTTGGATTTGTGTATATGTTGTTATGATGTTGCTTGAGACCTTCATGGTGTTATAAAAGTTTACTCTTAAACATTTGGTTGCAGATATATGTGGTTGATTCATTAGACAGAGAGAGGATTGGCAAAGCAAAACAAGAGTTTCAGGTTAGAATTTGCAAGATTAAAGAGACTTTTATGTTAAAATCTTGATAGTACCTTAACCTCCTGCTCTCTGATTTCCTCAGGAGATCATAAAAGACCCATTCATGCTAAACAGTATCATTCTTGTGCTTGCAAACAAACAAGACATGGTAATATATTCAAGAGATTTTCTTTTGTTTCTTGTTGTTATCCCTCAATTAACTTCTGCTGGATTTTAGAGAGGAGCCATGTCACCGAGAGAAGTATGTGATGGATTAGGCTTAGTTGATCTCAAGAACAGGAAATGGCACATACAAGGAACTTGTGCTCTTCGTGGAGACGGGCTTTATGAAGGCTTAGATTGGTTATCATCTACACTCAAGGATGTTAAAGCTGCTGGATTCACTTCAGTTGTTGGCCCTTCGTTTTAACTCTTCCAGGTATTATAAAAGACCTGAAAAACAACCACCAAGATATAATCAGTACAATAACTCTCAATTTTGTAACTTTAAATCTTGATTACTGTATAGAGCTCAATGGAAGTAATTTGATGATACCACATGAGATGTAAATGAAATTAACACAATACACAACACATTTTTTAATCTGTCTGAGATAGTAACAACAACAACAATAATGAAACAACAAAACACATTTTTGAATCAGACACTTTACTCTGTAGTCTGATTATTATTACCAGGCAGTATCTGTAACGCAGGTCTGTTACTGCTCTTTATAGAAAGAGCCTTAACCATCTTCACTAGTTGCCTCATGCTTACATCTTTCAAGTTCTCTTCATTGATGGTCATCTTCTTCATACCTTCTTCCCCTTTGCTCTCTCCATTCTCATTATTTTTGACATTCATCATCATCTCCATGTTATTCTCCTTGTTCTCATTGACCAGCTTTAGAGCTGGGTTCTTTAATGGAGTTGTTGTTGGTTTGCTTGGTCTTGGAAATTGAACTGAGATTGATTCTGATGCAAATGGAGTTGTTGGAACAGCAGCAAA
Source organism: Leavenworthia alabamica (assembly GCA_000411055.1). NCBI lineage: Eukaryota > Viridiplantae > Streptophyta > Magnoliopsida > Brassicales > Brassicaceae > Leavenworthia > Leavenworthia alabamica. The sequence goes on from KE157461.1 coordinate 92,751, forward strand.
AGCTTCTGATTCAGAAAGGGTCATGTCTTCATCGGCAATATCAGATCCCAATACGGCTTGGTTAGAATCAGCTTCAGAGATAGTGCCATCTGAGTCAATACCAGAATTATCTTCTTCTGCTACATTTTCTGAATCACTAGCATCACTATCAGGCTTAGAGCCATTCTCATGAATTGCTTGTTTGGTTTTTGTATCACCAGCATCACTATTGGTCTGGTCCATCAATGTCTCTTCATCGAAACTATTGAGTTTCTCAGGCTCTGAATCATTCTTCTCAATTGCCTGTTCTGTTTCTTTTTGGTTGACTTGCATCAAACTGTCAAAAGCTTTAACGTTCTTGGTCTCTACAAAAGAAACACATTTTGATTTAGAAATTTAAATAAGAAATAGTGCTCGTTTGTTTCTTATACTTGTTACATACCTTTATCATCATTGTGTGTCTCAGTGTTTGCACATTCGAAGACAGGAGTATCACCAAGATCTACAATCTCCTCATCAACATTATTCTTCTCCAGACCTTCCTCGCAGATAACCTGCAATGTTTCTTCTTCTTTCTCAACTTGGACTAAGCTGTTATCAGATTCTGTGAAAGAAAGCCACTTCTTTTAGATATAAAAACAAGAAAAATAATAGATAAAAACATTGATGGTATATGAATGTTTGCATCACCTGCAACTTCATTCATCTTCTCCTTGTTGGTCTCAGTGTTTGCATCAGAAACAGCAATATCGTCGAGATCAACATATATCTCAACATCTACAACTACCTGGTCATTATCATTCTTCAATTTCTCCCATTCTTTTTCCATGGTAGCATTTAAATCTCTACATGAGATGACTTCAGCCTCTGAACCTACACATTACCACAACTCATTCTAGACCAACAATTTGTTTGATTTAAAGCAAAAGGCATTGTATCTAACCAGCTGGATTCTTCTCCTGTGCAGATACTTTTTGTTCTGTTTCTTCATTCTTCGCTGGTTTTTCCAAATTTTCTTTAGTCTTCAAACTCAAATCAGCCATACATTTTTCTAACAGCCTTGTTGATCTCCTAGTGCTGTACACTGACTTGACCAATTCATCCTTCTTACCCTCCTGAACTTTGTTGATACAAGAAGTTGCTGCTGAAGCCTTCCTTGTGGTTCGTGCTGCAGGTGTCTTAGGCACATTGTTAGTCTTCTGTTCTTGAACAACATTCTCGTTTATGTTTTCCTGGTCCGTTTCTCCAGAAGAACGAGTCACCAACTGTGATGATGACTGAGGTTCAGATTTAACAGTAGGCTTCCTTCGAGTTGTTCTAGTTGCAGTATTTGGCTGCAGTTTTGCTACACTAGTTGGAGACTGAGGTACATTTGAGTTGGATTGATTCATGTATTCATCAAGACCTTCAACCTATTAATTCCATGGTAAAAAAAAGAATCACAGAAACAAAGCATTAGTAGAATTCATATACATGATATTAAACGAAACTGCAAGCAATGACCACGATTACTTCAGATCAAACACATACGAGAGCTCAAGAGCAAAACCGACTAATGAATGCTACTTGATCAAGTTTATCGTTCTTAGAATAAGACTAAGCATCAGCTGAGTAACAATCGACTAGAACAAGGAATATTTGAGATCCAGCAACATCTAAAGAAGCAAAACGATTCCTATATTGTTTGATTTGACAGATCTACGTAACTATTGAGCTCAAACATCTTAAAAACTTTGATAAAGCAATCATACAGAAACAAAAACAGCGATCAATTAGAAGAATAAAATTCGAAATCAAAAATTTTCAACAGATCATCGTCACTAGCGCACCTATCTGATCATGCACAATCTCTATCAGAATCATATATATATATATGAATCCAAAAACAAATACAGATTCAGGAACAAATGTGAATGAACGATAACAAAATTGAGAGGAAAAAAAAACTTACAATCTCAAGAGCTTTGAGAGCATCAGCCATGGCAACATTAGTCATATTAGCTGGGATTTTGTTCCTCTTGCAGAGAAATTGAAGATCTCTTCTCAGAAGACTGTGAAAATCCATTGCCTCAAAAAGAGATAGAGAGGAAACTGATTAGACAGAGAAAACAAGATGTTTTTTTAGCTATGACTCAGTCTCTAAAAGTGTGTGAGGATATGTTGTATTTATACTCATTCAATGAAGCCCTAAGATTGACACTGTGACCGTTGGAGCGGAGACGTTTGAAATTTGAATTTATTTTTTAATCACAAAGAATATAATACAGTCATAACTCATGGGCCATATTTGAGTAAGAAAATGAAAGTAACGTCATGGCCTCATGGGCCATAGAACTGTAAATCTCGTTTTAGGAAGATGAGAAAGTGTGGAGAGAGTGGATCGTGCATAGCACACGAACATGTTACAACTACCACAAAAATGTTATCTATCTCTAGAGCTTGTGACACCTCCACAAACCAAAAAAAATAACGCATGCAACAAAAAAAAATTCCAAGTCTTTAAGACTTTAACATCTTCACGAGCTAAGAAACAAAGCTTCTTCGTTCGATCACATTAGAAATGGCTGCGATTTCAGGAGCTACTGTCTCTTCATTCTTCAACAAAACTGCTTCAACTTCAAACTCATCTCCAAAATTCAATACCTCTTCTTCTCTCTTTCCTAAGGTCTCTGTTTACTTTGCGTTCTCGTTCTCTCGTTTACTTACCCTTTTGAATGTGAATTGGACTTAGCTTCATCTTTTTTTGTTTATGTATATAGAAAACTAGGTTTCATGGAGTTTCATTGGAAGATTCGAAGAAGAGTGTAACAGAGACCTTTGCTGTTTCCGAGAGAAAGCTCGGAGGGTTAATTGGGTTGAGAAGATTTGAAATCAAAGCAAGAACAGCAGCTTCAAAGACAATAGAGGTTGAAGTAGACAAGCCTTTAGGTTTAACTCTTGGACAGAAACAAGGCGGTG